>JAPMAC010000232.1:0-250000 GCA_028671895.1 Oenanthe sinensis
TCCTTGATGATGAAGCTTCATTATCATTGTTATTGTACTCATATTGCTTTGAATTTGAAGATTGATTTTGAAACCCTCCCCATGAGTTGGATACCCTTGATGTAGAATGTTGATTATCCATTGATGGATTATCATTTAATGCATTATCAGTTGATGGATGTCTATCAACTGATAAATTATCCCTTGATGTTGTGACATCAACTGATATTGGGTTTCTAAGTACATGAGATTTCACTTGTTCACTTTCTTCATTTATCTCATTGGATTCATTCTCAAATTGTAGTGTGTCATGATTTCCTTCATCAAACAAGTCTTGAATCTTTTTATAATCAAAAACTACATGTACAGATTCCATAACAATGTGTAGTCTTAGATTATAGACTCTACAGTCTATGCTTGATAGTGCATACCTAATAAATATAGCTTCATCAGCCTTGGCCTCAAATTTTCCTAGGTTTTTACCTTAATTCCTTAGTACATAATATTTGCAGCCAAATATATGAAGAAATTTCACTTTTGGCTTTTTGTCTTTCTTGATCAATTGATATGGAGTTTTTCCTTGTGCTTGATTCACTATAGAGATGTTTTGTATGTAGCATGTTGCATTTATGGCCTCAAACCAGAAATAGATTGGTAGCTTTGCATCTTCCAACATTGTTCTAGCTTCTTCCATCAGTGTCCTATTTTTCCTTTCAACTATCCCATTTTGTTGAGGAGTTCTTGATGTAGAAAATGTATGTATGATTCCTTTAGCTTGACAAAACTCCTTCATTGGGAAATTCTTGAATTCTATTCTATTGTCACTTCTTACTTTCTTTACATCCAATCCAAAACCTTTATCTACTTCCTTGATGTGCTTGATGATGAGTTCACTTGTTTCATCTTTTGAATGCAAGAAATAAGTCCATGAGAATCTTGAAAATTCATCCACAATGACTAGTGCATACTTCTTCTTTGCAATGGACATAATGTTTACAAGGTCAAACAAATCCATGTGTAACAGATCAAGTGGTTTCTCAATTGATGATTCAAATTTTGACTTAAATGATGCCTTTCTCTTTTTGCCTTTTTGACAAGCATCACATAGTCCATCTTTGACAAATTCCATCCAAGGTAATCCTCTCACTTGATTTTTCTTGACCAATTGATTCATGGCTTTGAAATGTAAGTGAGCTAATTTCTTGTGCCCAAGTTAACTTTGATTTGTACTTGCTTTTGAAAGTATATAAGTCATTGAATCTACATTTGTTGAGTTGAAGTCAGCTATGTACACATTTCCTTTTCAGTTCCGAGTCATTACTAGGCTTCCTTTTTTCCTGTTACAAATTATGCATGCTTCAGTTGTGAAGCAAACTTTATTTCCATTGTCACATTGTTGACTGATACTTAACAAATTGTGTCTTAAGACATCAACTAGTGCAACAGGTTCAATAATGATATTATCTGTTGAAATCAAGCCATATCCCATGGTGTAACCCTTGGATCATTCATGCTAACATAATTAGAGAAATTAGATGCATAAATATTAGTGTTCACATTCCAAGGCATAGCTGGCATATTCATGTTAGCAAATGCAAGATATGGATTAAACATATAAGACATAGATGCATATTGAGCATGAGTAGCATGAGGAACAACTAATTGAGGAAAATCAGAGTTTGCAGACATATTAAGTATGGCAGGCATGTTAGATTTGCAATGCACAGATATATGATTTTTAATACCACTTTTAACACATAATTTTCTGGGAGCATACCTATCAGGTGTGTAGTTGTTGTGCTTATTTATGCACACCATACCATTTCTGTTCTTTTTTTTTTCTCAATAGGCTTAGCTTCAGGTTTTATCTTTTCTAATTTATCTTTCAACTGATTCTTAGACAAATACCCTATATTAGCCTTCTCAACTTGATTTTGTGGTTTAGAGGAGCTACATTCTATCACAAATTTAACAGGTCTGTTAAGCTTGGTTTTTAAAATATATTGTTTAGAAGTTGATGATTTCTCAATCGATGGATAATTATCAGTTGTGGTAACATTATCAATCGATGGATAATCCTTATCAGTTGATTCAGGATTAACAATCAATTGCTCCTTATCCAGTCATTGATTTTCATCAATAGTTAATCTCTCAAGAGTTTTAGACAACATGGTGAAAGAGTTTGTTCCATGAATATCATTCAACTTTTTACTAGCTTTACTGGACCTGTTCCATTTGTCAATGGTTTTTAGTTCATCTTTTAATTGTCCATTCAAGGTTTCTATCTTCTTTTTACACTCAACTAATTCCTCTCTAGCATCTCTATTCTCTACCTTTAGTGTATCCATTTGCACTATCTCACTCTCTAAGTGTGTGTTCCTTTCAGTAAGAGAATCTACGATGTTTTTGAGTCTAGTACTTTTTTTGTTTAAGGACATAAAAGTTACATGCAAGTTACACAATTCATTACTCATTTTAGTAATTATAGTACTACATTCATCTTGTTGGAGATTACGAAGCTGTATGAATAGTAATCATGATAACTCAATGCTAGAACAGGACAAGTAAATAATACTACGCTTACACAGAAATCAGCAAGACATGAAGACAAGGCAAATACAGTGAATCAAGAAATTAGAAGAAGTTTTGAAGTCTACTACAGGTCACTGAAAGAAGTTCATTTATATGTTCATGCCTCCGTGAAGAATAATGTTTAAAGACTTTCAGGGTTTCAGATATGTTGAAGATTCAGTATAGCAGTGCCACTAAAAGATTTCAGTGTAATAGCATTGATTGAAGATAGACAGTGTTTGAAGCATAGGAATCTAGAAGGGTGAAGACAAAGGTTATAAAAGACAACTACAGTCTTGAAGTTATACTCACTGAAAGATGTTCAGTAATATGTTCAAATGTCAGTGAAGAACAGAGAGTGAAGTATTCAAGATTGTGGTAGTAATGAAGATGTTGTCCAAGTACCTGAAAAGATTCCAGTGAAGTTACAGTGTTTATCAACAGTCAGTGTTTGAAGCAATAAAGAACTGCAACAATAATGTTAATTGGTTTAATTGAGAATATGGAGATCAATACAGTGTTAGTCACTTGTGAACCAGACCAGTGCACTAAGTTTCAGCACAAAGAATTTGATTAACATGTTCATGTTCAAGAAAAATTGACAGAAACAAGTGAACAAAGATTTTACAGCAATTAGAATTTACCGAGTCATTGTACATGGTGAAGAATTCGACACCAAGAAATACATGGTGAAGAATTCGACACCAAGGCATACTTAGTGAAGAAAATCGACACCAAGCAATACTTGGTGAAGAAATCAACACTAAGTCATATGGTGAAGAGAAATCGACAAGGAGCCTCATGGTGAAGAAAATCGACACCTAGTTCTATGCAGTGAAGAAATTCGACACCTAGTAGTTTGTGGAATCAAGTGTTAACCATGTGTGGAGAATTCGACACATAGGAAATCTATGTATAGAATTCGACACCTAGCTTTGAAATTACTAAGGCAAGTACAACAAGGAAAAACTCGACACCTAGCCATACTATGCAGTAAATTCGACACATAGGTTATTGAAGTGTTCAAGGCATGTTCAAGGAGAGAATTCGACACCTAGTTTATACATGGTATAGAATTCGACACATAGACTTAAAATCTATCAAGGCATGTTCCATGGAGTAAAACTCGACACCTAGCTGTACAAGGTCTCAAGAATTCGACACCCATTTATTTAGTGACCAAGGGAAGAATGCAACATGAGGAATTCGACACCTAGCCATTTTCTAAGGTACAGTACATGGAAATAATATTCGACACCTAGAAAATGTACAAGGGTTTCTCAAAGTCAAATCAAGTCAACATACATGGGGAAAAGAATTCAACACTCACAACTGCAGTTCAATTATTGAAAAGTCTACACTATATATATCAAGTGAATCTAATTTATTTAGTGTGGATGTGTGTGTGTGAAAATATACACACAGAAGTAAAGAGATATAGAGAGAGACAGAAGCCGGAGAAGAAGAGATACAAAGCTATACACATATCTTCTTCACCAGAGTTTTAAAATCTAGCCAGTTCATTATATTGTAAATCTATAGGGCTATTATAAAACTACTCTCTGTTAGATTGATTCTTAGTTTGTTCATACACAGATCTATACTTTGTAATAGGAATCAGTCTTTATCTCTTTGTAGAAGCAAAGAACTATTTTGTTCTTTGGAAGCCAGTTATTAATTTAACTGGGTGTTAGCAAAACCTCAGGGATTAATATGAAAGTACTATTCCCCGAAACCTGTCTCGTTTTAATTACTTGCTAATTTTCTAGAACTGTACTGTTAAATCACTAACACAGAAAGTTAGTAAGTCAGTCTCCTAAACACTCCTGAACTCGAACCACTAACCGAACTCTAAATTATATATCCGCAAAAGATTCGAAAGAATTTTTTAATTTAGTGAGTATCGTATTCAACCCCCCTTCTACGATACTTTCGGGACCTATTAATTGGTATCAGAGCAGACTGATTGAAGTTAAAAATCAAGATCCGTATCTTAGTAAAGCTCAGGGTGAAGAAGTTGTCTGGATTTAAAATGAGAAGATTTTGTTTAATACAATTTATTTTTACACTTTTAATAAGTTTATTTTATAAACTCTATAAAATTTATTTTATAAACTTTTATTAGTTTATGTTATAAATTTTAATTAATTTACTTTATAAATTTCATATCATATTTATTTTATAAACTTGTATTAAAATTTATCTTATAAACTTTTATTAGTTTATGTTATAAATTTTAATCAGTTTATTTTATAAAGTTTGAATAAAATTTATTTTGTAAATTTCTATAAAATTAATTTCATAAACTCTTATTTGTTTATATTATAAATGTTATTTAGTTTATTTTATAAATTTAATAAAGTTTAAAGTTTAAATTTATTGAACAAATTTCTAAGTAGCCAAGTCATTTTTCCAAGAGGCCAAGAAATTCGACACATAGCTATACAGGGCAGAAAAATCGACACCCATGGAAGATGGTCAGAAAAATCGACACCCATTGTTCTTGTTGAAATTTTTCTGAGGCAGTACACACAATTCGACACCCAGTATCAAATGACAGTTTGGTACCCCAAGTTTTGTACTCTTTAATTTTTGTGATAGATTTATTTATTTTTGTAGGAAATTTAAATTTCTTGAAAATTAAATTTTTCTTAAGTATTAATTTATAATATTTTAATTTTTAAGAAAATTCGAAATTCTTGAGAATTAATTTTGTTGTAAATTTTTATTTTTGATTAATTTATTTTCTAAGAAAATTATTTTTTAGTTCTGTAAATTTAATTTTTTCTTAAATATTAATTCGAGGGTGCTCAAGGAGGTAGTAGTTGAAGATTTTTCCGGGCATTGAAGACAACTGAAATTGACTGAAGATTATTCAATGAAGTTAATTCTGGAACAGGTTGAAGAAATAGTGGTATTAATTTCCTCAGAGGTTTACTCCATAGGATCCCACTAATATTTTGGAAGCTGCAAAAGAAGAGATTAATTTAGGTACATGTTTTGGTTAATTTGAGTTGTATTTTTGGATGAAAAATCTTAGGGGTTAAAGTAGTGAAAGAGAACAGACTGGACTACCTGGCATCTCTATGCAAGCCTTAAAGTTTATTCTACAGGGAGATTACAGGAAGTTCATGCTAACACTGTAGGTGATCTGGAACACAGGGTTACAGCCATAGGGAATCTAAGGATACAACCACATTGTCTTTAGATGAACTATTTGTGTGCTGAAGGCCTATGAACTAGAACAAGAGCTAAAGCAGATAATATTTGGTAAAGCAGGTTGTTAGCATATCCACTGTATTTGTGACCCAGGAACCAAATTTGATTGACGTCAAGGTTGAGAACCTCTGAAAAGAAACGAATTGATCCTAGAAGCTGAATTGAAGATGTTGTAGCTCAAGGTAGTGGTCAAGGTGTTTTATGTAAATTTGACACTTTGGAATAACCTGAGAACTGGACGACTAGTCAAGCCTGTAGGACAACTGAAAGTTCAGTGACGTCAGATTCAGATGGAGTCCCAATTCTAAATCTAAGGTCTTTACCTATAGATTCCATTAAGGAGATTTTCAAGATCAGTTCAAGAGGTGGTTGCAAGACATGGATGGTTTAAAGTTGACAGACAAGTTTAGTTTTGCTACACAGTTTGAAGAAGCCTGTACAAGCAAATGATGACAGACACTATGTTGGGTTAAAGCAGGAATCTCAGGCATTAGTGAGGATGCAGCAAGGGAAAGCATTTGTTGATGAAGTTAAATGCAAGGATGATTCTATCAGTGACAGTGGTGAACCAAATGGAAATCTGGCATCAATGACCAACACTGGAGATGAATCACTAAGCACTTCAAAGGTACACTTTCTAACTAGTATACGTTTATCTAATTCAGAACTGTATGTTTATTAGGTTTTAAAATGTATTATATTCATGACAGCATGTTAGCATCTTAGGACTTAAATGCTTAATTGTTTGCTAAGAATAAGATTGCATGCTAGGATTCATGAGTTTAATTAGTACGTTTCATACTTGATTTTATATGCAGTAAAATGAATATCTAGAATTAGATAAGGTGTTCTAGACGGTTAAGTGTATCCCCAAACATGTGCTGGAACTTGATTTAAATCTTATGTGATTTAATACCTCTGCTAATGTTGTGAAAATTGCTAATAGACAAACAGGTCATAGATCATATATTTAATATTTGTTCTTAAATGGCTTGATAAGTGTATGTAGAATTTGATATTGCTCATAATTTTTTATTCAAATATTCTGCATATACTTGAAATTGTTTATGTGCTTATTTTCATATGCTTTGCTTACACTCACATAGTTGCACTTAAATGCTATATCAAATCATGTATTGCTTGTTAGGGATAAATGGTTAAAAGATGGTAGAATTATCTAAGTAGTCAGTAAGTCATGTAGATTCGAAGCTAGATCTAAAACTGACTTAGGTAATTATAGATAGTTAAAAATGTTAGACAACAACAGAATGGATTAGACAGAATTAGTAATTAATTTATTAGTTCTTCTATCCATGTGCTTTCAGGAAATTAAGTACTGAATTTTCTAAAATGCATATTGAAGCTGTTGTTACCTTTGATAATATCTCTAACCCATCTGGACTCAATTAAAGTTGAGTACCAAGAAGCTTGATCATTTGTGATTGTAGAGTATGTTATGAAAGGCAAAAGTTATGTGACTTCGTGACATTTATTGTTCGAGGCATATGATTAAGATTAAAGCTCTGACATCACAGTTGATTGAGAAAGCCTACCCAGTGGTAACCTTTGGAGATGACAGCAAAGGATGCACAAGGGATTTGGCTATATGTTGAATTGTCATCAGTGGAAGCATCTTTCTTGTTAAAGGACTTAAGCACTATTTAAAGGGCACTAGGGAATTCTTTTTTCAAGGGTTTTCTGGAAAAGTGTTTGTTCTCAAATAAGAAGGTTGGAAGCTCACTCAACTGAGAGTGAGGAAGTTTGTTCGGAGCTGACATGGAATTTGGATGCAAAGGTGAAGTGAAATTTTCAGGGAAGCTTCATCAGTGAAGAGTTAGCTATGGCAAAAGAAGCTCTCACACTTGTTGATCAAGACAATGGATTCTCTGATAAAGATGAAATTGGTGAGAGGACTGTTTCATATGGAATTCTATCAAGAAGGACATTTTGAAGTATGTCACATAGGGAAGTAAATGAAAACATCACACTGAAGGAAAGTCATATGCTTAGTGGTGATTGAAATTGATAACCTTAATTACAAATTGGTGATGTTTGTGCATTCAACAGACAAAATGTCACAAATGGTGATTGATCAAATAAGGAAGATCAAGTTGGAAGTAAAGTATGCTGTGAGAACTTTGAAGTCAGATATTGGAACTGAAATTTCGCGAATGAAGTTCTAAATGAAGTCTGCACTGAAAAGGTACTTTGAAGCTGAAGCAATTAATACAGCATGCTGCTTTAATCAACAAGATCGTGAAAAGACATCATATGAGTCAATGACCAACCAGAAGCAAACACTGAATCTCTTTCGTGTGTTTGGAGGAAATTAATATTTATTGAAGATTTAGATGAGCTTCTTGGCCTGAAGTTAAGGCTCATGGAACAATTTCCTTGGCTACTCATTGAAGTCGAATGCTTTCAAGGCATATATGATGTAAAGCCAGAAGGTGATTGAAAGTCTGAATGTTTCGACCTACTACACCAAGCTCCTAAGCATTCAAATGAATGACTATTCTGAATCTTTGAAGTTTGACATCTTGTCAGAGTCAAATTCAGATACTAATGTTGAAACTGAGGTTGCAGAAGGAATCAATGATAATGATGATGATTCAGATCCTATTAGTGGAAATGGTAGTGAAACTACACAACTCGTGAGCTTTAACAGAATCCACTGTAAAAGGTGAATGATCTTCAACACATCCTAGCAGCAACTCAGGGGGAGCAAATAAATGAAGGATCTACTAGTCATACTCAACACAATGAAGATCAAAGGAATACATCAAGAACATATCTGCCGAGACAAAGGGTTTGAAGTCAAAAGTCATTCCTAGAGTCTAGTTCTTAGTAATCCAGATTATTGAGTAAAGGCTAGAAGTGCTAATCAAAATGAACATATATTTTTCGGGACCCAATAATCAATAATTGGTATCCCAAAGAATAATGAAGATGCACTGATTGATCCATATTGAGTGATTGCAATGCAAGATGATCTCAATCAGTTCGAAGGCAGAAACTACTGAAGCTGGAACCCAGACCACAAGACGAAGCTGAAATTGGTACAGTAAGGGTTCATAGAAACTGGATAAAAATTGGCATTGTTATGAGGGACAAAGCCAAACTGGTTGCTACAGGTTTATATCAAGTAGAAGGTATCGATGATGATGGAAACAGAATCTTCGGGACTTTCAAGATCTAACAACAAGCACCAGTGACAAGATTTGATCCTTTTTGGGCCTAACAAGATAAGGACCTAACACTAGGATATTCCTATCACAAGTTGAGCATTCAAGCATGGATATCTATCAGATGAATGTGAACAAAGTGCACTCCTGAATGGTGAGCTAGAAGTTGAAGTTGATGTACAACATTTCCTGGACTTTGAAGTTGCAGATCATTGGAATTTGTATATCATTCTCTTCACAAGCTCTCTATGAATGGAGATAGGGATTGAAGCAAATCGTCAAGGACATGGTATGACACTCTAACTGCTTATTACTTGAAAATGATTTGGTAGAGTAGTTATACACATATATCTCTCAGGACTACAAGGCACGCACAATGTAATATATGTGCTAGTATACCATGATTATATGATATGTGGGTCTACTAACGAAAACTTGTGCAAGAGATATTTTGCTAAGTACATGCAGAGTAGGTAAAACATGAGCATGTTGGAAGAGTTGCAATTCTTTTTGGATTACAATTAATTCAAAAGAATGATGGCAATTAAAGTAAGTCAAGGATCTTTCGAAGATGCGCAATTTGGAAGATTCTAGACCTGCCAAGACTTCTTTCCAACAAACCACTAAGCTTGATCAGGGCAAATCAGGTATATGAACTGAAATGACAAGCTATAGAGGTATGATCAGCTCATTACTTATTCAAGTGCATAAAGACCATATATTTTATTCTCAATATGCCTATGTGCAAGTTTCCAAGTGGATACTAGAGAATCTTATCTTATAGCTAAGTTATGAATTGTTAGATATCTTAGGGGATCACCAATTCTTGAAATCTGGGACCCTAAAGATACTAGGTTTAACCTAATTGGCTATATAGATATAGATAATGCAGGTTGTAAGAAAGACAGGGAAGTCATTCCTAGAAGCTGTCAACTCCAACAACTTTGTTGATCTCTTCACACCATGCATGGAACAAGCGCATGGACATAAGGTATCATTTCTTTCGAGATTGTCCTAAGTAAAATAACTTGCAGATATTTGCTGAACAATTTGATAAATTTATTTTATCTAAGTTAGTTAGTGAATTTGGGATATTATTTATATGCATATTTGTTGGAAATCCCATCTGCAATGACTTCTCAAATGAGTTCACAAGTATTAAATTTTCCATATTTAAAGGACTTGTGAATTTATTTTTAAATCCAGTACCTCATACTTTTTGCTATTAGTTTAATTATCATGCTTACAATGTAATATATATAAGTGGTAGTTAAATTATTTAGCATAAGTTAGAAGCATAATTATTTGCATGTTAAATATTTGATGAGTATTAGTTAAGATGTCTTGCTTAATTGCTATGATATTTTGCTCTGATATTATTAAATATTTTGTTACAAATAATTGTGATACTTTTGATATTAGTGACAATATTTAGAATTTATGTTCTAAGTAATTAATGCATATTTCAAAACTCACTAATATTGGAAGACGAAGTATTTTCTAAGTTATGTGTATAAAATTCTCAATATTTTATATACTTAGAAAATATTTCTAAATTTGAGTTTGTTTGCGAGGAGTTGTAATTAGGATCACAAGTATTAAATGCCAATATTTAAAGGACTTGTGAATTTCTATTCAACTATTTTCTCGAGCTTACATATATCAATAATAATTGTTATGAGTATAATTATAATATGCTAGAGTGACAATTATTAGATATAGCGTAGGAAGTTAGATGCTAATATTCAATCCAATGAATATTTTAGTATTTAGCGAAATTATTTTATCCTATTAAAATTATGGATTGAAGCAATTCAATGATTATCAGTTTCATAATTTTGATTTGATAAAATATAAGAAGCACAATTTCTTGCATCTTGAAATTATTGATGAATATCGAATAATTGGTATCAGCGTGCAATTAATTGTGATATTTTTAATATTAGTGATAACACAAGTTGTTTATCTGAAATCACTAATAATAAAAATATGTTTAAATGCTTATTATTCTACTGAATAATTACCACATGTTAAATGATTTATATATGCATGTTTGTGGTAACTGTTTCGTATTACATAAGTATTATTATTAGTTTTCTTTCTTTGACTGAATTTTGAATCTGAATGTATTAAAAAGAAATTTTTGTCTGTTTCTTTTTCAAAACGTTTTATTCAAAGATGCATTCATTTTTCTATCAGTCTTAGAGAAGAAAACATCAAATTCTTTTTCAAAAACTTCTCTTTTGAAAAACATTTCTCGAGGATAATTTTTCTCCTCTCTCGAAATCTATTATCCTCTCCCAAAAGCTGTTTTTAAAAAGTCTTATCTTTAAAAGCTTTTTCTCTCTTTTGGAAAATTATTTTAACTTCGAGGTATCAATCACTTGTAAAATGATTTGTTTTTAAATACTTGTTTCAATGTATGTTTCACATTGATTCATAGTACAAAAACAGTGATTGTTGCTTTGAAGGCCTAGTACTGTATTGTTAAGCATTCATCCAACCCCAATTGTCATGTTTTATTTTAAGTCGAAGATATTATCAGCTGGACGAAAATGATGTAAATCATAACTGCATTATGAGTCGGAAAATCATAGTCCTCTATCTGATAAGGATGTTTTGCAAAACTCTTTTCAAAACATACAGTGCTTAGGTTTAATGGAAAAGAGTCATGTTTATTGGGATAAAATTTGGTAAGAGAGTTGAATTTCTTCTTTGATGTAAATTCCCGCGTTTTATTATGGGAAGTTTGCCTTATAAGAAATTCATAAGGAATAGAAACTTTTTTTCTCTGATACACATTCCCGCGTTTTATTATGGGATAAGTATCTTAAGGAAAATTTCTATTGGTGTCACGCTCTTAAGTGATAAATCTTTAGAACCGACAAAACTCTTTTACTAAAAGTGTTTTAATGCAATCCTTTACCATTCCTTCTTATATTTTTCCTTCTCCTTGAGATGAAAACTATGTTTTGGAATGTTAAAGTGATTATTATCTTTTTATCTTACTTTATTGATTCTATCCGTTTAGCCCTCAGTGGCTACAGAAGCTGGCCAGGAGGTTGAAAACCCATCAATCTCTTACCCAGGCCTTAATACTAAACACTGATTCATCCACTTCCATATATTAACCCTTGGAGATATAAGGAACACATGTTAGTTAGAGGTTGATAAGGGAGAAACTGCACTTGATGCAGCAAATAAGGATGAAGTCGGAAGTGCACCCACAGCTCTACCTCCAGAGAAGTAAAGTAGTATATAACTGAGGTAACTGTAAGCTCATCTGCATCTTTTCAAAAGGATGCAGAGCTGAAAAGACAATAAAATTGTCTCTGGAATCATTCTCTCAACAGGGTGAGTCCATTGAAATTCGCTCGTCAGCCAGAGCACCTTGTATTGTGACAAGCACACCACTGGCACTCACGCTGATGGTAAGCCTAAAACAGATAAATTCTAGGAACACATTGCAAGACGTGCACAGTGAGAGGTATAGGCATGTTAACAAATTACCCGTCATTGGGTTACGAGGGAAACGTAGACTCTAATTTGCCATTCATTACATTGTCTACCACGTTGACCCTCCTGGAAGGAACATTTCCAGATCCTTAAAAGGAATGTCCACCTCCCGTTTACGGAGAAGGTGTGAGGCAACTCCTTGATAGAACAAGGCAGGATTCCCAAAAAGATATTAATATCTTGGGATAACCCATCTCAAAGAGGTGAGGCTCCACTAGACAGTGATTTAGCAATTGCTTTTGAGTCTGGTGCTGAGACAGTGCTTATGCATGATAGATCAAGAACACCTCAACGAGGCAATTCTCCACTTGATAGTGATTCAGTTCATTATGATGAATCAGGTGTTGGGAATATATGAATTGACGGATTTCACTTGCAGGTACAGAAGGCTATATTTAGAATGCAGAGGAAAGTGAGAGAGAGAAACACTTAAGTGAAAGTGAGGGAGAGATACACTTGAGTGAGAGATAGGGAGAGAAAGAGTGAAACACTTAAAATGCTCGATTCTAAAGTGTAAACACCAACAGAACGTAGTAGAAGTGAGGAAACCATAAGCCAAACACTTACCCTTGCTACTTGCTACTTCTGAAAGAAAAGTTACTATATTTTTCCCGATCAACGACAAATGAGAACCTTCTTTGGAAGACAAACCATTCAAAAGTGGGCCATTGGAGGATTCCTCAACTAAGGGGGAGAAGTTATAGTAAGAAAAAGGAGAAGTTATATCAAGTCTTATCTTCGTAACCTTGGGAAAACTTAATATCCTAAAGGGGTTCGAATCCTGGATCCTTAAGGGAAGATTCTTTGAAAAAGGGGTTCGTATCCTTGGGAGAAATTAATGTCCTTAGGGGGAGATTTTAGACAAGAAAAAGAAAATCTTATCTTCTGATCCTGAGGGGAAACAACAGAAATATGGGAGAATCAAGAAGCTGTATCCTATACTTGAAAGGAGTTGTCAGAAGAGGATTCCTAATCCAAGTGGGAAGAACAGAGAAGAATTGACACTTCCATTGATTTTCTAAAGGGAAAAGAAAAAAAAAAGGAGAATCACATTCTTAGGGGGAGAACATTATTTGAGCTATGTTCAGTATTCTATTGAAGACATACCCAGGAATATTGATTCTTATAAAGCTCTGTTCATGATAAGTTCTTTAAGTTCAAACTATGAAGGATTTTGAAACGGAGAGAGCTCAAACAGACAGAAATAAAGATGATTCAACTTGAATATCAGTTCAATGTCAGAGGAACAAACATCTTTCGTTTCAGTTACACAAGAATTCTGGAAATGCAAAATCTGATCCAGAATAACTAGTAGCATTATTCACAAGTCTAGGACGATTACTTTTTCTAGTTGTTAGTTGAGTTATCCTCTCTATGAGATTTGTTTGCTAGGTTTAACAATCAAATAGGGGGAGATTGTTGGAGATTACGAAGCTGTATGAATAGTAATCATGATAACTCAATGCTAGAACAGGACAAGTAAATAATACTACGCTTACACAGAAATCAGCAAGACATGAAGACAAGGCAAATACAGTAAATCAAGAAATTAGAAGAAGTTTTGAAGTCTACTATAGGTCACTGAAAGAAGTTCATTTATATGTTCATGCCTCAGTGAAGAATAATGTTTAAAGACTTTCAGGGTTTCAGATATGTTGAAGATTCAGTATAGCAGTGCCACTAAAAGATTTCAGTGTAATAGCATTGATTGAAGATAGACAGTGTTTGAAGCATAGGAATCTAGAAGGGTGAAGACAAAGGTTATAAAAGACAACTACAGTCTTGAAGTTATACTCACTGAAAGATGTTCAGTAATATGTTCAAATGTCAGTGAAGAACAGAGAGTGAAGTATTCAAGATTGTGGTAGTAATGAAGATGTTGTCCAAGTACCTGAAAAGATTCCAGTGAAGTTACAGTGTTTATCAACAGTCAGTGTTTGAAGCAATAAAGAACTGCAACAATAATGTTAATTGGTTTAATTGAGAATATGGAGATCAATACAGTGTTAGTCACTTGTGAACCAGACCAGTGCACTAAGTTTCAGCACAAAGAATTTGATTAACATGTTCATGTTCAAGAAAAATTGACAGAAACAAGTGAACAAAGATTTTACAGCAATTAGAATTTACCGAGTCATTGTACATGGTGAAGAATTCGACACCAAGAAATACATGGTGAAGAATTCGACACCAAGGCATACTTAGTGAAGAAAATCGACACCAAGCAATACTTGGTGAAGAAATCAACACTAAGTCATATGGTGAAGAGAAATCGACAAGGAGCCTCATGGTGAAGAAAATCGACACCTAGTTCTATGCAGTGAAGAAATTCGACACCTAGTAGTTTGTGGAATCAAGTGTTAACCATGTGTGGAGAATTCGACACATAGGAAATCTATGTATAGAATTCGACACCTAGCTTTGAAATTACTAAGGCAAGTACAACAAGGAAAAACTCGACACCTAGCCATACTATGCAGTAAATTCGACACATAGGTTATTGAAGTGTTCAAGGCATGTTCAAGGAGAGAATTCGACACCTAGTTTATACATGGTATAGAATTCGACACATAGACTTAAAATCTATCAAGGCATGTTCCATGGAGTAAAACTCGACACCTAGCTGTACAAGGTCTCAAGAATTCGACACCCATTTATTTAGTGACCAAGGGAAGAATGCAACATGAGGAATTCGACACCTAGCCATTTTCTAAGGTACAGTACATGGAAATAATATTCGACACCTAGAAAATGTACAAGGGTTTCTCAAAGTCAAATCAAGTCAACATACATGGGGAAAAGAATTCGACACTCACAACTGCAGTTCAATTATTGAAAAGTCTACACTATATATATCAAGTGAATCTAATTTATTTAGTGTGGATGTGTGTGTGTGAAAATATACACACAGAAGCAAAGAGATACAGAGAGAGACAGAAGCCGGAGAAGAAGAGATACAAAGCTATACACATATCTTCTTCACCAGAGTTTTATAATCTAGCCAGTTCATTATATTGTAAATCTATAGGGCTATTATAAAACTACTCTCTGTTAGATTGATTCTTAGTTTGTTCATACACAGATCTATACTTTGTAATAGGAATCAGTCTTTATCTCTTTGTAGAAGCAAAGAACTATTTTGTTCTTTGGAAGCCAGTTATTAATTTAACTGGGTGTTAGCAAAACCTCAGGGATTAATATGAAAGTACTATTCCCCGAAACCTGTCTCGTTTTAATTACTTGCTAATTTTCTAGAACTGTACTGTTAAATCACTAACACAGAAAGTTAGTAAGTCAGTCTCCTAAACACTCCTGAACTCAAACCACTAACCGAACTCTAAATTATATATTCGCAAAAGATTCGAAAGAATTTTTTAATCTAGTGAGTATCGTATTCAACCCCCCTTCTACGATACTTTCGGGACCTATTACATCTTTAGATAACTCAGATAGATTAGTAGAAATAACCTGATTGCTAGAGAAACTAGCTTCTTGGTCATCATGATTGGCCATAAGTGCAAGATTGATGAACTCTTCTTCTTCAAAATCATCATCAGCAGCCCAGTTCTTTTCTTCTGTTATAAAAGCCTTTTCTTTTTGTTTTAGCAAATCAAAGTACTTTTTCTTGTAATCAATACCATCATTGAACTTTGATTTCTTTTTCATCTTAGGCTTTTTGCATTCATTAGAAAAGTGACCAGCCAATCCACAGTTGAAACATTTGAAATGAGTTCTGTCAACAAGATTCTTATTTTGTTGACTCTCTTTCCTGAACTGAGATCCAGGCCTTTGCAATGGATTTCTTTTGAATTTGAGCTTTGAAAATTTTCTTGATTGCAAAGCTAGATTCTCATATATTTCTTCAATATCTTCCTTGGTGTATGACTCATCATCCTCAACTAATTATTTTCTTCTGTTAGTTGAGGATTCATCATACATGTACCCACTTATAGCTTTTCCATGAATCTCCTTCCTCTCTTCTTCAACACCTACATCTTCACAGGGCTCTGCAACTTGCTTCTCCTTCACCATCAAGACAACAGACTTGTCCTTTTTCTCACTTTTCTCAATCTCTTCATCTTATTGTAGTTCTAACTCATATGTTTTTAGAATTCCATACAATCATCAAGAGTGTACTCTTTGCAGTCAAGGAACTGTCTAATGGACACATTCATTAGTTTCCATTCCTTGGGTAAGGATCTCAAGAACTTGAGATTGGTATCCTCAACAACATATACTCTTCATATAGTTTTATCTCATTTAAAAGCTTTTAAAACCTACTATATGTATCATTGATTGCTTCACCACTCTTAAAGTGAAAGGCCTCATATTTTTGAATCAAGAGTTGCATCTTGTTGTTCCTTACTTGCTCAATGCCTTAACATAGAGTTTGAAGAGTATCACAGACTTCTTTAGAGATTGTGCAGTTAATAACATTATCGAACATGTCATTTTCAAGACCATTAAACAGAATGCTCAAGGCCTTCTTATCCTTGTGAACTTCCTCCTCATCCTCATTTGTGTATTCATTCACAGGCTTTGGAATAAGTTTGTTTGGTGTTTGAGAACCATCTACATTGACACTTGTAACTATTTTCATAGGTACATGTAGACCTTTCTCTATGTAGTGAACATAGGAGGGATAAATCGATAGCAGATGCAAGTACATTTTGACTTTTCAAGGAAAGTACTCATCCTTTTCAAGAACTGGAATCTTCACCCCTATGTCTTTTTGACCCATAGTTGATGTACTTAGATATTAACTTTTTGTATGTTAAAAGCTAGGCTCTGAGAACAATTATTATTTCCTTTAGTACGAGTTCGTAGAAGGGGGGTTGAATACAAACTTAAGAATTTTGTCAAATTCTTGCGGATTTAAGTTTGCATCTAAAGGTGTTTAAGTGTTTGGAATATTGAAACTAAGAAAGATTGCAAATGAAATTAAACTAAAATACTTGAAAACAAATCTTTAAAAATTACTAGTGGATTGGTTTTTCACTAGTGAATATTTTGCTTTCAATTAACCTTAGTCTGGAAACCAAGCTGCTTACAATATGAAAAAATGAACAAAGAAAAGCAATACAAATTATTCCTATGTCTTTCTAAGCTTTTCTTGTTTTGTTCTATTCCCTCACATTTGCTACAATGAACTACTAAGCTATTTATAGTAGTTCATTTTCTACTTCTATTTTCTATCGACTGATAAATGTATTAAAATATATTTTACAATATTTGCACTAAAATAAAATGTAACTACTTTCATAGTCTTTCTTGGACTTTTTCTTGTTCTGGACAAGCCTTTGTCTTGATCTTCTCCTTGAAGACTGTGTTCCTTTGAAAGTCTTTGCAGTCTTGACAAGACTGTCTTCCATTGATTCAAACTCCTACAAAGATTCCATTCCATTTGTCTTTAACTATTTTAGGAAACCTTAATCAACTGATAATTGTTGTGAAACTTATCAATCGATCCTTCTTTGCTTATCCATCGATGGATATGTTATCCATTGATCAATTGATATATCAATGGATGTTTGAATATCCATCGATCCTTTGTCTATTGATTATTCTTTCATCCGTTGATTGTCTTGATGTATTCATTCGTTGATGGTGATCCATTGATTTGACTTTTTTTGACTTTCATCCATCGAATAGTATCCATATCCATTGATTTCTTTATCCGTTGATCACTTCATTTGTGAGAATTTTGACTTCGAATATTTACACTTTATCAGTCATTCTTTACATCCGTCGAAGAGCTATCAATCGAAGCCAACAAACATCAGTTGACTAGTACATTGCATTCATCGAAATATTACAATCAATTGATAAGAAAAGAACTCTGAATCAACGGTTACAATTCAATTTATCAGTTGATTAACAACAACTTCAACTGATAAATGGTTCGTTAGTCAATGGATATTTATAATTATTATATCTATTAACCAGTTACAAAATTAAGATCAAATTTATAATTCTAAGTAATTTATTATCATCACACTACATGATTCCTAACAGAAACATTACAAGAAACCAAATTTATTGTTTATGATATTTGTAACAGATTGTTTCCAATTGACATTCTTTATTTGGTTTGGAGGTGTCTGGAATATATAACTACATGTTACTGTGCTCAGATTTAAGAAGGAAATAAATCTGTGTACACGACAATGGGACTCCAAACGCTATGGAATCCGTCAGACCATACAAGTGAAGCAGATTGCATCTTATAATCTTCTAATTCTTTTCCATTGACAACTATAAGAAATGTCTTTTTCTTGTTCAACGATCTGAAGGACAGAATATCAGGCTGCACTGTAATGTTAAGTTGCGAACTTTTGATAAAATTAGCCTTGTATGTTGAGTTTGCTAACCCCACGTTTGTGACTGTTCTAGAAAAGCTAAACGTAAAAGGCCTGTTTCCTGCAACATAAGTGGTCATTGTAGGATAATTGACATCCTTTGATGTCAATTTCTTCCCTGAAGGACATCTAGCTTTACCTCCAGCTATAATTCGAAGCTTGGAATTATTAAAGCCAATAGTGCAGAGCATTTTGATGTAGTCATCTTTTGATGTCTCATATACTAGGCCAGGATTTGCTGCATTTACTGGATCAAGATGCCCTGCTCCATAAGCAAATTCTGCATCTGGATTCTTGGAAGCGTCCATTCGCCTAGTTACAAAAGCAAAAACAGCATGAAAATGTAGAAATGTGCTAGCTTCTTAGTTGTTCTGTGCTACAGAGATAGAAGAAAAAAATTATTTCCGGTAGTAATGAGGGAAGATTGTATAGCTGAAGAAGACCAAGTGGGGTGGAAGGATTTTACATAAGCAGCTGCACCAGCAACATGAGGGGTGGCCATAGAGGTTCCAGAAAGTATATTGTATTTAACGGATCTCACAGGAGTTTCGTAAATAAATGAAGGCGAAGCAGCTGGCGAATATGCAGCTAAGATAGCAATTCCTGGGGCACTTAGATCAGGCTGAAATGTTGAAAAATTCAATGCACTTAATGCAATAAAGGTTGTGAAGCTTAAAATTTTCAAGAACGAAAGGTAAGGTACCTTGAGGATTTCTGCTATAATTATATTTGGTCCTCTCGAAGACATATAATCTACAACCGGAGCTTCAGAATCACGTATTTCTTCACTCTTTAATATATTTGCAAGAGGTTCTCTGATAAATAAATATACCGAGTAAGTCTTTAGAAAAAAATTAGTACTTTGTGGACTTGACATAGGCATTTACTAATGAAACATCTTGAGCACTCAAAACTGATGTAGGAAGTGGAAGAACAGCAGAATAATTATGTTGTGCATCACTCGGAACTATTGAACCTTGAGCACCTACTCTATAAGCTTCTGCTATAGCCTCAACTTTGCCATTACATACAACAATCTTTCCTTTGACCAATTCTTTGTCTAGGCATCCATCACAGCATTTTCTGAAATTTAGCACGACAATAAGTTATTTAGTTGTCTTCCTTTACAAGGATTAAAATTTATTTTGTAGTATAGGACAGGAATTTACGCAGCATTAATTCCATGGCAGGTCTTTGATCCATCTTTTCCAGTTATGAGAGGGAAATATGAGCCGTTAAAATTGAAAGAATTAATTCCATAACCCTGTTCCATGTGGAATTAGACAACAAAAAATGAATGATTAATACCTGTATGTAAGGAAATAGTATTACTCGAAATCGAAAGAAGTTGAAAATGAAAAAACGTACAACTAGTGTTTTTCCATTTCCAAGAACAACTTTATCAATGATTTTTCGATCAATGTGGCTTGCTGCAACAACAAGCATCCAAGGCGCAACACCCGCTACTGTTCCTGATGAATTACATCATTTCCTGCATCAGTAACAGTTAGTATATTCCTTTCCATTGCATGAAAAGCTCCTATTGCAATTGAGTCTTTTCAAAACGCTCTGGTTTGTCAGATGCTATTGAAATTGTAATAATATCAACACCATCGGCTATAGCATCATCAAAAGCTGCCAATATAGCGTGATCAGTGCATCCAAAGAATCCGATGCAGACGTTATATGCAGCAATTCTAGCAGAAGGCACGCCACCTCTTGCAGTTCCTTGTGCCAAACCATAAAAGCTAGCACCTTTTACATGGTTCCCAGCTGCGGTTGAGGCCGTATGGGTTCCATGACCTTCAGTGTCTCTTGCAGAGTCATTAATATCATAAAATCGAGCCGCAATCAACTTGCTGTACATAAACACAGGATGTTGTCAGCCAAGTTTCTTATGTACTTCTTATATGTCAAAAAATATATATTTTTTTGCTAAGTATGTCAAAAATATTTTCTACATAAGATAATATATTTGACACATAAAGTAGATAATATAAACTAATTTCTTTACATGACAAAGATACGGAGTATTATTTCTTTTTTCTACACAACAAATAATAAAATTACTTATTGCAAATAAAATTTTTGCCTCCATTACAGGCTCCCTTCCATTTGTAGGAACAGGACCCAAGTTTTTGTCGCTAAAGCTCTCGGATTCAGGCCAAATTCCCGTGTCTATAACACCGATGATAACGTTAGACTTGAGGCTTGAATGTCTGCGCACATTTTCAGGAAACCCCATGAAATCCCAAGATCTTGTTGTTTGAGGTTGAAGAATTCTACTTGGAAAGACTGATAGTGGTCCTTCATAGCCTGCGTCGATCAATTTATATCCGGAGCTTAGCAAAACTCAAACATGCATACAACTTACTAATGATAAGCTTAGTTGCAGCCTGCAGCGCCTCAATCCTAGTAAAGATTTATTTTGGTATCTTTTGTGCAAGAGATATAGAGTACTTACTGTCGATCTTTTGACACTCTTGAACTGTAAGATGAGCAGCAAATCCATTAAAACTTCACTTATAGCTTCTAATCAAGGACGATCGTGCAAGAAAACTATGAAAACAACAGAGAGAATATTTGAATGTCAATTATATGCACATACATTTATGAGGCTGAAGTAAACTCTCTTTTACTCTACATAGCAACAACAATTTCATCAGTTTCATCATGTAATTACCCGGCATCAAGAACTTCATCGAGTATGCTTAACTGGTGTTCTGAAGGTGAATAATTCCCACTAGGTAGCGATCCCATATACACAATGTAAACCTGCATGCATGCACATTTCACTATAATCTACAACACGTATTAATAATGCAAACAATGAGGAAAAAAAAGAGACAAATTACAAATATATCTTCTGTAATTTGCCGTTCTCGTTTGGTTATCAGCAACACAACTCCTAAATAAACTGTAAATACAAAGGAGAAAGAAAACACATCTAAAGTGAGCAGAACTAAAGCTAGCCATTGCTTTCTTTTTATGCGACTTGACACTATAATGAAATATGTTTCTCTAAAAGTGCTTTTCTATTTTTTTTGGCAAGATTAATAGAGCACTTTGAATGATTATTTTTAACACTCCCATGGCACAATTAAAACAGAGTTGCATTACAAGTGGCGTGACACATAAGATAAAAAAATAAGTATATTATTGTCTACTACATTAATAATTCCAGATAGTAACTCAGTTTAAAACGTTCTCTGAGTATGATGCGTGTAAAATTGATGTTTACTGGTATAACAACCCAAGTCCATGACTGAATGTATACCTCATCACATGTCAGCTCAAAAGAGAGTATATATTAGTTGTTTTTCTATTTGATGTGAAATGTTATAAACACTCCACCTTAACTTATGGAACCCGCGGCAATGCCTTTTGACCGGGTATGACTCTCATACCATTTATAATAATACAAGCCCACGATTGAATGCATATTGAGCATAACAACTCACCACAGGTCAATTCAAAAGAACTAACAATTTGGTATATATTAATTGGTGATTTGTCCTTATAAAGGGCCCAAACACACACTTTTTATTCGATTTGGGATGTTACAACTACTCCCTCCATCTTAAAATAATTATCATGTTTTGATTTTTGTTAGTCAAATTGATCAATTTTTGACGGTATATTACATATAATATATAACTAAGAAAAAATTAAAATTTAAATCTTTAGAAAATATATCTAATAAACATTAAATTATATTTTTCAGTTTTTGAAAAATGTAAAAAAATAATTTTTAATTTACGGTCAAAGTTAGAGTCAATTTGATCATACATCTTGGGATATCGCTATTGTGAGATGGAGCGGCATGGAGGGAGTAGTACTTTATAGAGCCGAAACTCGGATCGGAAGAGGTCTCAAATTTAATTTTTTGTCACCCAATATTCTCATAATTTATTATTTGTTTGAATTTTCAAGCACAATTGGAGTCCAAGTTATTATACAGAGAATAACACGCATGTTACTGTCGTGATATGTGTGATATTGGCACAACCTATAATTTTAAATTAAATTTTGTGAAACGTAGAAGAAAAAAAAACAGAGAGTGAATAAGCGGTTCTATTAGCATGAATGAGTGGTCTAGCAATCTTGTCGCATGATCCTGTGGCTTGACCTTTTGCTGTGACATTTTTAATATTGCAATCTTTGTATATATATCTTTTCTGTATCCAAACCTCTCCTAACCCTCCATTATATCCGTCTGTTTTTGTTATATTAGTAACTTTGAAAATTGAAATTCCTTTACCTTGAATGTAGTACCAGCAAATAACAAGTGAATCACCGCGATTCGCTTCAACTATGAATAGAAATTTTCCAGTAAAAAAAAAGTTAGTGTAGCTAGTCCCAAAAGAACAACAACAAAAGAACATAATCAATCAAGAACAATGAAAATTCTTAAAGATAAAAAAATGACATTTTTTGTTTTTTTCTTCTCTTTTGCTCTTATCGTCCCGTCTATGCATGCTGGTATTGGAGAATTCGATGACTTTCTGGCAGATCGTGCCAAAAAAGCTCAGGAAACTGCAAAAAAGTCATATGCTCCTCATCCTGAGGAAATCACTGATAACATGAATAAGCAAGTTGGCGAGTGAGTACTTAAATTATAATAATTGGTGTAATGAAATTTGTTAATGCTTGATTTTGATTTTACTAGAATATGTTTCATTTAGACGTTACCTAGCGAATGTTTGTGAATGTTTTTGTTTGTATTTGAGTAGATTGTTAACACACAATAAGACAAGGAGGGTATTAGGAGAAACACAATATTGCGGAGCAACAAATCCAATTGACAGATGCTGGAGGTGTCGAGCTGATTGGATGGAGAACAGAAAGCTACTGGCAGATTGTGTTAGGGGGTTTGGACGCCACACAGTTGGTGGAAAAGACGGAGAATTCTACGTGGTAACTGATGAATCCGATAATGATGTTGAGAATCCAGCACCAGGAACCCTTCGACATGCAGTGATTCAAGAAGTACCATTGTGGATCATATTTTCAAAATCAATGGTTATAAAGTTGCAACAAGAGCTTATAATAACGAGTAACAAGACAATCGATGGTAGAGGAGCAAATGTACATATTGCTTATGGAGCTGGACTTACACTACAGTTTGTTCAAAATGTGATTGTACATGGGATTAGGATTCATCACATAATAGTTACCCCAGGAGGAATTGTTAGAGATTCTGTTTTACACTGTGGACTCAGAACAATTAGTGATGGTGATGGAATCAACATTTATGGTTCAAGTAACCTTTGGATTGACCATGTTTCTTTCGGAAAATGTTCTGATGGCCAAATCGATGCCATTATGGGTTCAACAGCCATTACAATCTCAAATTGCAAGTTCAACAATCATGATCATGTATGTACCATGCATAAATTCAACATTCTTCTCGATTATTATATTTAGTATATAACATAATTGCTACCCCCAAGACAGTTGCCTAGTGGATATTTTTCTCCTCATCTTTCTCCTCTTGGAAACAAGAGATTGAGGATTAGACTTGTGGTGCATCTCAGTATCAGGGAACTTCTGGTTGCCTTATATTCACATTTCTCGAATTAATTTATATGAGTCGTACAAGTTTTTTTTATTGCAGGTTATGTTGTTAGGTGCAAGTGATGCATTTGAGGGGGATAAAATAATGCAAGTCAGTATTGCATTTAACAGATTTGGCAAGGGATTGGTGCAGAGAATGCCCAGGGTTCGATATGGATTTGTTCACGTAGTAAATAATGATTACAATCGGTGGGAAATGTATGCCATTGGTGGCAGCTCTGGTCCGACTATCATAAGCCAGGGCAACCGATTTAAGGGATCTGACAATGGCAATGCAAAGGAGGTACTTGCTAAAAACTAATACTGTATCTTAATTTTTTTTTGTTTTTTTCATACTCCAACTAGGCTTGTGAGATGGACGCATATTTTGTCCCTACAGGCATTTCGTGAATACCCAAATATTTCATAATCGATCAATTAATTATTTGATAATGTGAAGTTTGAGATTTTTTATTTGTATTGGCAAAGGTGACAAAGAGGGACTATGCGTCGGAAGATGTATGGAAGCATTGGCAGTGGAGATCTGAAGGCGATAAGTTTACAAACGGAGCATATTTCGTTGAGTCTGGGCCACCGTTTTTCAGGGAGTCCAGCGATGTTAAGAAGGGTATTATTAAAGCAAAACCTGGTAGTTTTGCAGGAAGGCTCACAAGATATGCTGGTGCTCTAAAATGCAAACCAGGCGTAGCTTGTTAGTAGACGCCGGCATGCATGATCAAGCAAACCTTCAAGTTGTAATTTGTAAACTTACTCCTTTTTATTTCTTTCTCTTAAGTTTGTACTATCTTTGATGTATATATATTCACATTTTGCTTTATGGTTTGGACTTTGAAGTGTGGCAGTGAATTTAGTTATGTATTTACCGAGTTGGATAAAATAGAACTTGTCATTTTAATTGATTAATACTGTCTCGGTCCCAAATTAATGTCTTATTTGATTTTTTTTGTAAAATTGACCCAATTTTAATAGAAAATTAAATATAATATATAATTATTAAAAATTATAAAAACTATATTATTTTAATTTATTTTAAAATATATTTAATTTATTTTAAAATGTATTTATCAGTTTTTGGAAACTATGAAAGAATAATTTTTAATTTTTAATCAAAATTGAGTCAAATTAACCAAAAAAAAGTCAAATAAGACAGTTAATTTGGGACCGAGGAAGTAAAACTCTCATAGTAGGGATTGAAGGTGGGAATGGAAAATTATATACTTACAAATACAAGACAAAAGATGTAATAATTAAAATAATTTTTTTATTACCCAGTAATTGATATACTACACCTACGTAAATAATGTTGCAAAACAGGTCTAGATTGCTCTAAAATACTAAGGTCCATTTGAGATTGCTGTTAAAAAATGATGTGCTGTGAGAAAAAGTGTTGGTGAAAAAAGTGTTATCAGGAAAATCAGATGATTATTTGTTAATTTTTTTTGATTTGTGCATATTTTCAAATATAATATACAAAATTAATATTTTTAGAGAGGTTGATGGTGAAACTTGTAGTTACTTTTTATAAAAGATGAAAAATAGTTTTTTCCAAAAGCACGAGGATATGATTTCTTTAACAACAGCTAGGACAAAAGCGTTTTTCCGGACAACAGCTTTTGGATTTTACCAAAAAACTTTTCAACAAAAAACTGTTGTAACAGGAATACCAAACGGGACCTTAAAGAGATAATCTTATATAAAAAATAAAAATATAGAATTTTAGTAACTACAATAATTATTATTGTTATATTAATCAATTATCTTCAATATTCGACCCGGTTATTGTTGCTAAGAAAGTAGGGTTAGTGAAATGAGAAAAATAAATTTTGGGCCTAGGAATAGAAGCCTAGTAAACATATTTGTATTAATACAATTAAATTGATTGTAAGCCTAAGAGGCCCATAAAGGTCTACTGGAAAACAAGTAAGTTTAGGAAAAGGACCCGTAAAAGGCCGTATATACACTAATCATCTCTCATAAAAAAGGGTTGACAAAATTAGCAAAAGTACAGAGTTGTAACCTCCATTGTACTTAATTATTATCAATAAAAATACTCATTTGGTACATCATTTAGCGTTAGAAGGAGTTCTAAACTTTTTCTGAGCTTTGACAACCATAAAAGAGATGGCCAGAACGAGTAAACCGTCAGGAAAGGAACCTTATATCGTGGAGGTCCCCCAAGAACAGCACGACGAGGTCCATGTGACCCCGTCAGCTGTCCAACCAAATGATTTATTCCCAAGTGATACAAATAAGAGATACATATAACACATTGAGCAGGGTGCGTAGACCAGCAAATTCTAACCCTATAGTTGTCGCCGCCGTCCTCAAGCTAAGGAGCGAGCGACGGTCCAAATGGCCGAAGGTAAAGAAGTCTTGTCAAGCGATGTACGCCTCCACATCGAAAAGGTACGACCTCCGAAAGCATCGGATAAAGCTGTGGCTGAGACGTTAGTCCCGACTTAACAGGTCGAGATGGATCGATTAAAGTAGGAGTGAAAGGTTCTTGAGGCTAAGCTAGAAAAATATCGGGAGATATTGATGCGTTTTAAAATATAATACCGCAAGTGCACGGTGTCTGTTATTAGCAGAGACTAGCAAGTACGGATCGAATCCACAAGGAGACATGTTAGGTCCCGAAATATCATAGAAGGGAGGTTAAACATGATACTCACTGGATTAAAAATTCTTTCAAATCTTCTGCGGATAAATAATTTAGAGGTCGGTTAGTGGATTCGTGTTCTTGAGGTGAATAGTGTTTAGGATAATGAAATGAGGAACACAATATTTTTCCAAGAGATATATTCTGTTATTTCCCTTCAGTACAAGAAGTTCGTAGAAGGGGGGGTTGAATGCAAACTTAAGAATTATTTCAAATTCTTGCGGATTTAAGTTTGTTCAATATAATGTTTGATTGTTTGGACAGATTAAACAAAAAGAGAGAACTAGAAGAATTAAAAAAAACTTGAAAACAAATCTTTTAAAATTACTAGTGGATTGGTTTTTCTACTAATGAATTTTTGCTTTCGATTAACCTTGGTAAGATTACCAAGATGCTTACAAGATGTGAAACTGAACAAAAGAAAAGCAATACAAATGGTTTCTAGCTTTTCTATGCTTTTCTATGCTTTTCTTGTTTTTGTTCTATCTCACACTTTCTTGTTACAATGAACTGC
Organism: Oenanthe sinensis; assembly: GCA_028671895.1. Taxonomy (NCBI): domain Eukaryota; kingdom Viridiplantae; phylum Streptophyta; class Magnoliopsida; order Apiales; family Apiaceae; genus Oenanthe; species Oenanthe sinensis. The sequence goes on from JAPMAC010000232.1 coordinate 27,580, forward strand.
TAAGACTATATATATAGCAGTTCACATTCTACATCTATTTTTCTATCGACTGATAAAATGCAAATTGAAAATTACATTTTACAATGTATTCACTAAAATAGATTGTAGCTACTTTTCACAGTCTTCTTTGTATTTGTCTTGTTCTGAAAAAATCTTTGTCTTGATCTTTTCCTTGAAAATTGTGTTGCCTTGAAAGTCTTCACAATCTTGACAGGACTGTCTTCTATTGATTCAGTTTCTGCAAAGATCCCATTTCTTTTGTCTTTAACTAATTTGGGAAACTTTGATCAACTGATAATTGTTGTAAAGCATATTAGTTGATCCTCCTTTACTTAACCATTGATGGATAGGTTATCCATTGATCAATTGATGTATCGATAGAAAATTAGGTTTTCCATCGACTCTTTATCCATTGATGGTCCTTTATTCGTTGATTGTCTTTATCCGTTGATAGCCTTGATGCTTTCATCCGTTGATAGAGATCCATTGATTTGACTTTTATTGACCTTTATCCATCGAACAGTGTTTTATCCATCGACTTCAATATCTATTGGTCACTTCATTTTTGATAATTCTGACTTAAAATATTTACAATTGATCAGTCATTCTTTACATCCGTTGAGGGGTAATAAATTAAAGTCAAATAGATATCAGTTGACTAAAACTTAACATCAATCGAGTCATTACAATCAATTGACAAATAAGAAACATAAATCAATTGTTACAATCCAATTTATCAGTTGAGTAACAAGTTTTAACTGATAACTGGTTTCCTATTCAATGGATATTTATAAGTCATATATCCATTGACCAGTTACAATGAAATTTAAATCTCTATTTTAATTCTAAGTAATTTATTATCATCAAATATCATAATTCCTAACAATCTCCCCCTATTTATGAATATGTTAAATATGCATAAATTTTCTGTTGATGATAACAAAAATCCTACACATTTTAATTCTAGCAGGAATTACAATATTGACAAAAGTAATTCTGAGACAGAGTAACCAAATACCAGTGATAGATGAGTTCTGATGACTTTGATGCTTAGTCTGAATCTTCTACCTTCTTCTTCTTCCCCTTGACTCATTTATATTATCCTCATTCTCTTTCATCTTTCGGTATAAGGATCCCTTCAAAATCTTCTCATCCTCAAACCTGTAGTCTAGTTGGCTGGGAAGATAATTTAATTCCAGATTAGACAGTTTGTCCAATTCTTGACAGATATCAATACATTTTTCTTTGCCTTCCCTGTCCTTGTAAATCATCATGTAGAATGGTTCATGAAGTACCTTCTTTCGTTCAGGGTTCTAAATTTTGATTCTATCATCATTTTCTTCTTGAAGAGGTGTCTCCCTTGTCTTCTTCATCTTTTCCAAGATGCCTTTACCTAGCTCTTCATTTAAATTATACTTCCTGTTTAGCATGGTATAAATCTTCTTTAGGGTGTCATAGCCTTATTCCATGACTTTATTAAATGTGAAAGTTGAATGTGACCCATCTTCATAGTCAATGTGAAGTAGATCAACATCCATCTTCCTTTGACCTTTTACTGCAGTCATTCCCTCAATTTTGATTGACACAAAGTTGATTGGCTTGGCTTTGAATACTTCAATTTCCTTTGGTTTATTGCTACAAGAGGCTTGCTCCAATCTCCATCCTTAACTCCTCACCATTCTCCCCCTTTTTGTTATCAGCAACAGGCTCTTACTCCAAGGATTAAGAAATTAGAGGGGTTTCCAAGAGTCTGCTCATGAGTTTGATTTGAGTTATTTGATTTTTCAAAATTTGCTCCATGCTAACTTCTATAACATTCACTCTTTTCTCCAACTTCATTACCTTATCCTTGGTTGTAAACTCAGTGTCAAGTCTTTTCTTAATTCTTAACATTAGGGTTAAACTGAGCCTAGAATCTATTGTTGTATCATAATGAGTCCTGACACTCTCAATTTCATACTTGATTTGTTTCAATTCATTTCTAGACCCTGTCACATGCAACTTCTGTACCTTGAGGTTATCCCTATAATAATTATGAATTCTTCTTTGAATAGGGTCCTCTACATTCACCTCATCCATGGATCTTCTATAGTATGAAACTATTTCTTTTTCAGTATCAGTCAAACTAGTTTCATCACTGACCAATGCAGGCTCCAACAGATCATCATTAGAATCAACTTCAAAATCCTCAGGATTCATATGAGACACATCAATAGGTTGCCTTTCCAAATTCACTTTGCCACTCCTAAATTGCTCCTTCTGTCTGTACTAACCCAAAATCTGCTCAGCCTCTTGATTAGTGGCAACTGCTACCTTTTGGTAGTGTAGATCCTCATGTTGAAATGTATCAGCATCCAGGTTAAAGTCAACCTCATCATCCACCTCCTTGTACGAATCAGCAACTCCTGCAAGAACTCCATGCTCACCATCACCTCCATCTCCCCCTAACTCCAACCCCAACTCCTGGGTGAGTTCAGCTGCAAACTGCTCAATTTTAGAAGTTGATGCTTCATGTGATGAAGAACTTGGTTTCTCTCTATTCTTTTCTCTCTCACTATCTTCTCTCTTTTCTTGCATCATGATCTCATCCTGGATTCTCACATCTCCCTCGCAATGCTCTCCTTTTGCATCTCCTACTAAGGTGGAACTCTCTTTGCTCACACCCTCTCCTTTTGTCACCTCAGAAGAAATTGAGGGCCTCTCATTCACATTCTCTCATTTTGCAAGGATATGCAAATTCTGCCTCTCACACACCTCACCAACTCCACTCAATCTTAAAAGTGTGTTTTCCACTTGAATTGTTTTAACATATGGTTCATTAATTGGAATGGAAGTGTCAATCGATGGATGATAAATATCCATCGATTGATGAATATCAGTTGATTAGAGCTCGTCGATGGATGTAAGGATATCCATCGATGGAAGAGAACTAGTCAATAGATGTTTGATAATATCAGTTGATTGAGTAGTATCCATTGACTTAGGAGAATTTTTAATATTTTCCTAATCAACTCAGGTGAGAGTGTTGGCTCCACCCAAAGTTGAAAAGAGGGTGAATTTGAAACATTGAAGTTATGAATCATCAAAGTTTCTGAAGAGATAGATTTTGAAGGAGATTGAGGAGAAGGAATAGATAATGAATGGGGCTATGTCTCAGCATTTACCTGAGACACATCAATAGCAGAAATTAAAGGCTCTACCAAATTTTCATTTGGCTTTGCAAAATGTGTGTGACCCTTGTGCATTGATACTGCTCTCCTTCCTTCTTTTTTAGGGTTGAACTATTTTGTGTCCCTTATCCCCATCAGATGGTCCTGGTTGAGACCTCTTTTCAATACCTACACCTTGTTGAGATGGTGCACCTAGGGATATGTTTAAATCCTTTATTACAGCATCAATCTTTTCAGAGATTGGGCTGGTGGTTGGCTGGACAATGTCACCCTCTCCCACCTTATTCTTCTGGCTTTCTTGATGTTGGCAAGTTCCCTCACCCTCACTAACCACCTTCACACTCCCCGTAGTAATTTTTCTTTTCTTGGATTTTACAACAGTAGTTTATTGAGAAACTATTGAGGTGGTTTTTTTAGATTTGGATTTGGAGTGTTTTGCAACTTGGGTAGGAGGGATGCGAGTATTTTTAACTCCCTCCTTTATTGAAGAAGACAAAGAAAGTGACATTTTCACATCAGAAAAAGGAATGTTATGAGTTTTGAGATATACCTTCACAAAAGGAGGATAGATGAGGTACTCCCTTCTAGTATGTAAGTTGATTCTCACCAAATCCTTGAAAACCCTTTTGTTTTTAGTCCAGGCCTCCAATGTTTCCATCTTTACAGTAATCTCATATTCTCAAATAACAGCATTAATCAACAACATAAAAAATCTGGCAAATTAAAAGTTGTTCTTTCTAGATGATTTACTTCCTAATTTAGTAGTTAATTCATTTAGGAGTAGTGTGCTAAAATCAAAGTACTTATCAGATGGGATAAAATAAGCAATTTCTTGTATACTTGTGGTAATTACATCAAAATTACTTATCTTTCCAGAAAATAGATTAATAATAACAATAAAGAAGTAACTCCATTCTTTTCTAAGATTTTTCCTGACAACTTCACCTAATCCAGTTTCAGCATTAGTATAATTAACAGTTGCTAACATATTCCTAATATCAGTATCAGTGGGTGACTTATTACAATTATTCTCAAGCAATTCTAAACATTCAGAAATAGTAGTACTTGTAATGGAGTAGGGTTTACCTTTGCAAGTATAAGAAATTACCTTCCCATCTTGTGAAACTTCTGCAGTGTTCCATAACTCTTCAACAAATGAGCATACAATAGTTGGTGCTTCATTGAGAGACTTGGACACCTTATAGTCTTCCAGAAACCTCATCAATTGATGAAAGTCTACAGGATCGTCATCCAATGTTAGGCATGCAACAAAATTATTATGTTCATAGATGAACCCAGTTCAGGAAATAATCTTCTTTTGAGGTGCCATTGCTGTTCTTAGAGAGATTAGAAAATGAACTTAAAGAAAAGTTAGAGGAACTGCTTTAGAGTTCTTAGATAGTAAAAAGAGATACAGAGTTCAGAGAATTGAGAATAAAATAGCAAGTGAGATTGATATAAGAAATTAAATTGTTATTTATATTTTTGAGATTAAAATGACTTGAGTGGTCAGTTTAATTAAGAATATAACCGTTGAAAGATAAAAAGAGTTAAAATAAATTACTCTAAATGGCAATTGATTGATATATACAACTAACTATATGTATCTGTTGACAGATAAAGTGATGAATCAACGGCTATAAATTGATCAACAAATGTGTAAAAATTGTAAAAATTCTATTACCATCGATAGGTAATTACATCCATTGATTCAGAATAATTAATTTATCAATCGTTAAACAATTACCGGGGTAATTATCTGTCGATAGATAAATATCCATCGATAGGTACATATCTTATCAGTTGATCAAATATATCAATCGATGGCTGCAGAATATCCATTGATAATTAACACATTTATCAATTGATCACTTTGTTTCAACAGATAAATGTGAACAATGGCTACATTGAGAAAAAATAAGTGACTTAGCAAACATTTAGGATTAAGCAAGATTAAACATACCTAACTCATACACTAATCTATTAAAAGTAAATTCATCTAGAGGTTTGGTAAAAATGTCTGCAAGTTGTTGTTCACTAGGGACACAATGTAATTCAACTATATCATACACTACATGTTCCCTAATGAAATGATACCTTATGTCAATGTGTTTGGTTCTGGAATGTTGCATAGGATTTTCTGTTATTGCAATGACACTTGTGTTATCATAGAAAATATGAATCTTGTTCATGTTAAACCCATAGTTGAATAATTTCCTCATCCATAATATTTATGCACAGCAACTTTCAGCAGCAATGTACTCATCTTTTGCAGTTGAAGTTGATACTAAGTGTTACATTTTGCTAAACCATGACACAAGTTTATTCCCTAGAAATTGACAAGTGCCAGTAGTACATTTTCTGTCTATTTTGCAACCTGCATAATCAGCATCTGAGTAGCCTATTAGATTAAAAACAGAGTCTCTAGGATACCAAATACCTAAATTTGATGTACCCTTGAGATATCTAAAAATCCTCTTAATAGCCACTAAATGAGATTTCCTAGAATCAGCCTAAAACCTAGTACACACACCTGTAGAGAACATTATGTCAGACATATTAGTAGTTAAATACAGAAGTGAGCCTACCATGCCTCTATAACTTGAAATGTCCACTTTAACATCCTCAGTATTCAATTCAAGTTTAGTGGCAGTGGCCATGTGAATTTTTGCAAAAGAACATTCACTTAAGTCAAATTTCTTCAACAAGTAATGAATGTACTTTGTTTGATTTATCAAAATATCATCCTTAACTTGTTTGACTTTAAACCGAGAATGTAAGTAAGTTCTCCTATCATGCTCATTTCATACTTGCTTTGCATAAATTGGGCAAACATTTTACAAAGTCCCTCATTAGTTGAGCCAAATATAATGTCATCCACATAGATGTGGACAAGAATAATTGAGCCATTAACATTTCTACAAAATAGAGTTTTATCAACAGTACCTCTTGTGAAGTGATTCTCAATGAGAAATTGAGATAATGTGTCATACCAGGCCCTTGGTGTTTGTTTCAAGCCATAAAGTGTGTTGAGCAGATAGTAGACAAAGTCAGAGAAATTTAGATCTTCAAAATCGGGATGTTGTTCCACATACACTTCTTCTTCTAATACTCCATTCAAAAATGCACTCTTCACATCCATCTGGTAGAGCTTGAAATCAGCATGTGAATCATAAGGTAGAAAGATTATGATTGCTCCTAGCCTTGCAACTGGCGCAAAAGTCTCATCAAAATCAATTCCTTCTTCTATTGAGTAGCCTTTTGCCACAAGCCTTGCCTTGTTTCTAGTCACAGTACCAGTTTCATCCATCTTGTTCTTGAATACCCATTTTGTACCAATTACTGATCTGTCTTTTGGTTTGGGCACCAGCTCCCAGACTTTATTCCTTTCAAATTGTTTGAGTTCTTCTTGCATAGATAAAACCCAATCAGGATCCTTGAAAGAATCTTCAACTCTTTTAGGTTCGTATTGAGATAGGAAGCTGTTATGCAGATACTCATTTTGAGTAGCTCTTCTTGTCTTGACACCATCTTCTACATTTTCAATATTTAATTCAAATGGATGACTTTTTGTCCATTTTCTTTATGGAGGATAATTTTGCCTTGATGATGAGGATTCATGATCATTGGTATTGTACTCAAACTGATTTGAATTTGTGGATTAGCCTTGAAACCCTCCCCCTGAATTGGATACCCTAGATGTAGAGTGTTGATTATCCATTGAAGAATTATCAGTAATTGCATTATCAGTCGATGGATGTATGTCAACTGTTAAATTATTCATTGATGGTGTGGCATCAACTGATATTGGGTTTCTGAGTACTTGTGAATTTATGATTTCTACTGTTTTATCATCACCTACACCATTTGATTCATTCTAAAAATGCAGTGTGTCATGATTTCCTTCATCAAACAAGCCTTGAATCTTTTTATCATCAAATACTACATGTACAGATTCCATAACAATGTGTAGTTTAAGATTATAGACTCTATAGGCTATGCTTGATAGTGCATACCCAAAAAATATAGCTTCATCAGCCTTGGCCTCAAATTTTCCTAGGTTTTCACCTTGATTCCTTAGAATATAACATTTGCAACTAAAGACATGAAGAAATTCCACTTTTGCCTTTTGTCTTTCTTGATCAATTGATAAGGTGTTTTTCCTTAATTTTGATTCACTATGGAGATGTTTTGAATATAACATGTTGTATTAATGGCCTCGGCCCAGAAGTATGTTGGTAATTTAGCATCTTCCAACATAGTTCTAGCTGCTTCAATCAATGTCGTATTTTTCCTTTCAACTATCCCATTTTGTTTAGGTGTTCTTGGTGCAAAGAAGGTGTGTACTATTCCTTTAGATTCACAGAACTCCTTCATTGTGGAATTCTTAAATTCTGTTCCATTTTCACTTCATATTTTCTTTACATCCAATCCAAGACTTTTCTCAACTTCTTTGATGTGCTTGATGATGAGTTCACTTGCTTCATCTTTTGAACGGAGAAAATAAGTCAATGAGAATCTTGAAAAGTCATCCATAATAAATAGAGCATACTTCTTCTTTACAATGGACATGATGTTCACAGGACCAAACAAATCCATATGTAATAGCTCTAGTGGATTCTCAATTGATTATTTCAATTTTGACTTGAATGATGCCTTCCTTTGTTTTCCTTTCAGACAAGTATAACATAGTCCATCCTTGACAAATTCCATCTGTGGTAAACCTCATCTGCACTTGCCTTAGAGAGAAGACAAGTCATTGAATCTACACTTGTTGAGTTGAAGTCAGCTATGTACACATTTCTTTTTCTATTCTCAGTCATAACTAGGATTCCATCTTTCTTCTTGGAAATTATTCAAGCTTCAGTTGTGAAGCAAAATTTATTTCTATTGTCACATAGTTAACTTATGCTTAACAAATTTTGTCTTAAGCCATCAACTAATGTAACAAGTTAAATGATGACATTCTCTTTTGAAATCAAGCCATATCCCATGGTGTATCCTTTGTTGTCATCTCAAAAAGTTACTCTAGGACTAGCTTTCTCCTCAAACTTTATGAGCAGGGATTTATATCCAATCATATGTCTTGAACACCCACTATCCAAGTACCAAAGACTTCTTCTTTTTCCCTGCACACATCCAAAAACAATCAAGTTGATTTTGGTCCCAAATTGCCTTGGGTCCTTTCTTATTAGTTGTTACCTTTGGTTTGGTTTCCAACTTTTGTACCTTTGGTTTAGGTGGATTTATTTCCACTTTAACCTTAGGTGTTGGTTTCCTCACTTCAGGATTTTCCGTGCTAATACTTGAAATATTCATGCTTGTAGAATTAGAGAAATTTGGAGCATGAAAATTGTTGTGTATATTCCAGGGAATAGCAGACATATTCATGTTGGCAAATGCAAGATATGGATTAAACATATAAGGCATTGATGCATATTGAGCATGAATAACATGAGGATCAAGTACTTGAGGATAAACAGAATTAGAGTGCATGTGAGGTATGACAGGCACATTGGATGTTACAGGCATATTGGACTTGCATTGCATAGATAAATGATTCTTACTACCACACTTAGCACATTTTTCTAGGAGCATACTTTTCAAGTGTGTAGTTATTGTGCTTTTTATGCCTACTTTACCATTTCTGTTCTTTTTCCTCCTTTCATTAGGATGAATATCATGTTTTATCTTTTCTAATCTTTCCTTTAATTGGTCTTTAGATAAGAACCCTATATTGGCCTTTTCAACTTTATTTTGAGGTTTAGAAGAGCTACATTCTTTTACAAATTTAACAGGTCTATTAACCTTGTTTTTTAAAACAGATTATTTAATAGTTGATGATTCATCAATTGATGGGTAATTATCCGTTGAGATAATATTATCAATCGATGGATAATTCTTATCAGTTGATTAAGGATTAGGAATGGATTGCTTCTTTTCCAAGGATTGATTTTCATCAATGGATAATTTTTCAAGAGTCTCAGACAACATGGTGAAAGAATTTGTTCCATGAATGTCATTCATCTTTTTACTAGCTTTACTTGACCTGTTCCATTTGTCAAAGGTTCTTAGTTCTTCTTCCAATTTTTCTTTCAAGGTTTCCATTTCCTTTTTACACTCAACTAATTCCTCTCTAGCATCTCTGTTTTCTACCATGAGTCTGTCCATTTGCACTAGCTCACTCTCTAGATGAATATTTCTTTCAGTAAGAGATTCTAAGGTGCTCTTGAGCCTAGTGTTCTCTTTGATTAAAGACTTGAGAGTGACATGCAAATTATATAATTCATTAAATATTTCAGTAATGGTAATATTGCATTCATCTTTGGACAACTCAGATAGATTTGTAAAGATTACCTGATTGCTAAAATAACTAGGTTCTTGGTCATCATTTTCTTCTGTCACAAAAGCCTTTTCTTTCTGTTTGACCAAATCAAAGTACCTCTTTTTATAGTCAATACCATCATTGAACTTTAATTTTTTCTCAGTTTTTGGCTTTCTGTATTCATTAGAAAAATGACCAGCCAATCCACAGTTAAAACATTTGAATTGAGTCCTGTCAACAAGACTATTTCCTTGTTGATTATCTTTCTTAAATTGAGATCCAGGCCTTTGTATAGGATTCCTCTTGAATTTGAGTTTTAAAAATTTCCTTGATAGAAAAGTCAAATGCTCATCTATTTCATCCTTAGTATATGACTCGTCATCTTCAACTATTTTTTTTCCTTATTGATTATCTCTCTTAAACTGAGATCCATGATTTTTATTCTTCCATTCTTTAACGGCAACATCTTCACAGGATTCTGCAACTTGCTTGTCCTTGACCACCAAGGCAACAAACTTTTCCTTCTTCTGACTTTTCTCAATCACCTCATCTTGTTGTAGTTTCAACTCAAAGGTTTTCAAGATTCCATACAGCTTGTCAAGAGTATATTCTTTAAAGTTAGAAGATTATCTTATAGAAACATTCATTGGTTTCCATTCCTTGGGTAAGGACCTCAAGAATTTGAGATTAGTATCTTCAACAGCATATACTCTTCTATATAGTTTGAGCTCATTCAATAGCTTATGAAACCTATTATATGTATCATTGATTGCTTCACCACTCTTGAAGTGAAAGGCCTCATATTTCTGAATCTAGAGTTGCATCTTGTTCTTTCTTACTTGCTCAGTGCTTTCACATAGAGTTTGAAGAGTATCCCAGACTTCTTTTGAGGTTTTACCGTTGATAACATTGTCAACCATATCCTTATCAAGACCATTAAACAAAATGTTCATAGCCTTTTTATCCTTGTGTACTTCCTTTTCATCCTCATCTATGTATTCACTCACAGGTTTTGGAATAAGCTTGTCTGGTGCTTGAGTAACATTTGCATTCACACTTGTACCTATTTTCATAGTCACATGTGGACCTTTCCCTATGTAGTTAATATATGAAGGATCAATGGATAGCAGATTCAAGTGCATTTTTACTTTTCAGAGAAAGTACTTATCTTTTTCAAGAACTGAAATCTTCACTCCTCTGTCTTTTTTACCCATGCTTGATGTACTTAGATCTTAACTTTCTGTATGTTGAAAGCTAGGCTCTGATACGAAATGTTATTTCCCTTAAGTACAAGAAGTTTATAAAAATGGGGGTTGAATATAAACTTAAGAATTATTTCAAATTCTTGCGGATTTATGTTTGTTCAATATAATGTTTAAGTGTTTGGACATCTTAAACAAAAAGAGAGAACTAGAAGAATTTAAAAAAAAACTTGAAAACAAATTTTTTAAAATTACTAGTGGACTGATTTTTCCACTAGTGAGTTTTTGCTTTCAATTAACCTTGGTAAGATTACCAAGCTGCTTACAAGATGTGAAACTGAACAAAAGAAAAGAAATACAAATGGTTTCTAGCTTTTTTATACTTTTCTTGTTTTTGTTCTATCTCACACTTTCTTGTTACAATGAACTTCTAAGACTATATATATAACAGTTCACATTCTACTTCTATTTTTCTATCGACTGATAAAATTAAAATTGAAAATTACATTTTACAATGTATTCTCTAAAATAGATTGTAGCTACTTTTCACAGTCTTCTTTGCATTTGTCTTGTTCTGGAAAAATCTTTATCTTGATCTTTTCCTTGAAGATTGTGTTACCTTGAAAGTATTCACAATCCGGACATGACTATCTTCTATTGATTCAATTTCTGCAAAGATCCCATTTCTTTTGTCTTTAACTAATTTAGGAAACTTTGATCAACTGATAATTGTTTTAAAGCTTTTCAGTTGATCCTCCTTTGCTTAACCATTGATGGATATGTTATCCATTGATCAATTGATGTATCGATGGATAATTAGGTTATCCATCGACTCCTTATCCGTTGATGGTCCTTTATTCGTTGATTGCCTTTATCCTTTGATAGCCTTGATGCTTTCATTCGTTGGTAGAGATCCATTGATTTGACTTTTATTAACATTTATCCTTCGAACAGTGTCTTTATCCATCGACTTCAATATCTATTGATCACTTCACTTGTGAGAATTATGACTTAGAATATTTATAATTGATCAACTATTCTTCACATACGTTGAGGAGCATTAAATTGAAGTCAAATAGATATCAGTTAACTAGAACTTAATATAATATTCCTAATTTTCAGGTATCTCTAAAACTTTTATTAATAAATAGTGAGTACGCATTAGAGGTCAAAAAAGGTGGAGTTACATAAATTATGTGTCGAATAGTAGAGTTACGTAGTTGTATTTTTTTAAGTTGGTCTACGTAATATACGTAGTACTTTCTTAATATGTTTTATCCGGAAAATCGCATCTGAACTCCTTCGAATAATTAGGATGGAGTTTATATGATAAATTGTATAGTGAATAATAATTAGGAATGAGGTTTTGATGGGTATTCAATTTATTAGAATTCCCGGAACGGGTAATATTTATTAAATTCGTCATAGCGGATTGTTACGAAAGCGTATCCTAAATTACTTCCTTAAATTAGTAAATGACCATAATAATTATACAAGGCAAGTGTTAATACTTGCATTAGTTGGTGTAAATGAGAAGCTAGTAGTAACCTTGACCAAAGTCAAGTAGTCTTTGTTGACTTGACCCTTGGTGGATTAAAAAGACAAAGGCCAAGCTAGACATTTGCATAAAGAAAAGAAAAAAAATCAAAAAAAAAATCAAGTATCCAAGAGAAGCATTCGGCTGAAACAAGAAGGAAGGGAGGAGAAAAATCCATAGCTTCATCCATACTTGCTTGATTGTGTTGATTATGGTCTTAAAAGAAAGGTATAATCATCCCCTACCTTCCATATCAATCTTAAGCATAGTTATCCATTGATTCTCTTGATTTTCATGAAAACCCAAGAACATGAATAGTAACTTTTCATAAAAATAAAATCTTAAACTCATGTTTTATGATTGCTTAGCCTTGGTAGAAGATTGTTAAGTGTTAATTAGGCTATGGGTAGTTGTTGTTATGCACATATAGCCATGGAACTCAAGTAATAGCTATGTGATGATTGTATGGCTTTGGATGCCATGTTTTGATTATGATCATAGTTAAAGCTTGCTTATTTTGTTGGTTATAGTTGTGAAATGTAGAGATAATTTGATTAAAGTTTATGGATGTTAAGGGTATGGAATGATATGGAATGAATTTTTTGATTGTGAAGAAGTAAGATTGTTTTAAAAATAAGATGAATTGGTGAAGGAGTTTTGGCGATATATTGGTAACAATTGGATGCTTGGATAATTGTGAAACCACTTGGGATTGAGTTTTCATATGTTCAAGTAGTTGTATAAATTGTGTTGGAGTTGTTTGGGTTGTATTTAAACAGGTTAAAAATTGAGGAAACGATGAGCGTACCAACATAACCACACCATTTTTTTCTGGCCTTAACTGTTCAAGGGCACCCGAAGGGGATACCCTGTTTTGTTTTATAATTTCTATATATGGTCAGATAGATAATGGTCTCTAGATGGTTTACCCGTAAAAATCATGCCAATCGGAGTTACGAGCTAAAAGATATGGCCAAAATGGTAGGGGTAGTGCAGGAACTCAGCAGTCCTGTTTTCTACGAACTTTGGAGCTATGATCACCCTAGTTAGGGGACTCCATAAATCTTGAAACTTTTATTTAAAATACTAGAAACATCTGTGATGACCTGAGAAGAAGAATTGGATTAAAAATATTAAAACATGAATTGTTAAAATTATTTGAATCCAAGTGGTACAAGTGAAAAGTTTAGGGAAATGCTTTTGTCTTAGTCACTCCATATCATAAATGACGTTTGAGGCTAAATTAGAAAATGAACCCTTAACGAAAAAGTTCATATAATGACATGGGAATACAACGAGCTAATGGACTTGACTAACATGTGTCGTTTGGAAAGATTAAGGTAGTTGTAAGAGTATGTACTAATAGAACTAATAAGAAACGTTTTTATAGCTAATGACGCTACTGTTTTCGTTCGTAGACACTCAGGCAAGGCAAGGAGGGAACATACACCAGCTCGAACACTCAGGCAAGTATCCGACGCTTTGTCATGTTGATTCTTGTATATCACAAGATTGTGTATAAGTTGTTAAAGTTGCATATCTCATGTTTATCTTGAATTGCTTCTAGTCTTTTCAATTTAATTCTGAGACTGCTCTGGATTTCTCGAAAAGTAGAGCATGTCTGAAACCCGAGTGAACATCTGTTTCGTGAATCGAATGATCCTTCGGTATACTTAACGACTAACCGGGGAGAGTAGGTTATTCTATCGACGGTAGTCGATAATTATCAAACTATTTGATTCAAACTGTATTGAAAATTTTATGATGATCACTGAAGATCATCAACTTAACTTTGATGATTATTTTAATTATTTAAATTGTATTTAAGAATTAATTAAATATTATTTAAAAAGGTTGAATAGTGTTTCAACATTTATGAATTATTTTAAAATACATTTCGAAAAATATTTAAATATTATTTAAATATTATAAAGCGTTCAAAACAAGATCACTCAATTATATTAGCAGTATTTAATTATTTTAAATAATAATAAATAATATTTAAATATTATTTAAATATTAAGAATTTTAAAAAGATAATTATTGTCAACTACTTTTATCCAAAGCCCTATTTTAACATGGTTTTACTTTGATTCTTTTATTATCTCGATTTACTGAGATTCGAGGGTTAACCAAGTACCCGAATCACTACTGAAATATTTTGATGATCTCTAAAAATATTTTGGAGCTTTCGAGAATTCTTTAAATATTTTTTTTAATTAATTATTGGTTATTTAATTACCAATAAAATATTCTGCGAGTATTTTTGGGCTAACAACCCCACACTAGGGAAGGTATGAATAATCTTGACATTCTTCCCATATATGCTTGAGTCTTTCGGAACTAGTATAGTGTTCCAATTAAATACTCTCTATTAAAGTGATTTTCTAGCGACTCCCTGGTTGTGTTCTGGACTCTTCTCGAACCGAGCACCTTGTTTTGTTAATTCGTTGACTAAGAGTCAACCCACACCGATACGATTACTTCCACCAAAGTTCGGAAGTGAATTTATGATCTCATGATTGAAATCCTAGAGAGGATAATTGTTAGTTTGGAAATTTCGAATATACTGTTCCTTCCAGACTGAGCTTTGGTGCCACGTATTCACCAGGGACTGGAGTAAGGTTGCGTAAGAGGTCGAGTGACGCACGACCCAGCGTAATTAAAGGCCCATGAGTTGCCTAGGGTGACGTCCCGATAAGGGGTTGTCCTTCTACTAGTAGAGAAAGTGACTGGTTCTTCTATTGTACAATGCGACTGATCATCGCGTATAGTAGGGCGGTGAAAAATCTCCAATCATAGTCCCCTCTTCCAATTGGAATTTGACGTTGCACTGTAATGAAAGCCTAGGTGCTGAGTTACTGATGGTGTCAACGGGAAGTATAATCAACTCTGATTTTGTTGGTTGCTTTGAGTATTGTTTTATTCGCATATATCAGTTTCATTGAGATCCTGATATTATATTCTGTTATTGTTACGGATCAAAAACGAGGTGTTTTTAATACGTAATTAATGCTAGGGTTTGGGGGAGTTTCGAGCTTTAATGGCTGCACTAACGTTTCGTGACTAACTCGGGTCCTCGTTAACTGCCTACGTATCTCAGTTCGTATGAGAATCAAGCCAAAACGTAGTTCTAATGTTGAGGGGTTAGACCCTTTATATAGGCGCTTGAAGGCCTTGGAGTTAGATTAGAATTAGGAGACTTGGGGGTCAAGTCTCCTAGTGATGTAAGGTTGTTGTAACCTCCAAGGAATTAGAGTCCTTGTTGGAGTCTAGCATGTGAGGTTTATCTTCAAGATTGGGCTTCTAGAGCCTTTCACAGATGAGGGGTCTCGTAGGACTCTTCCCACGTTTGGGTTTCTAGATCCTTCTAGGATGAAGGCCTTCAATCAGCCTTTTTGGGCCTTTACTGAGCCTTTATTAATTAATTACGAAATTAATTAATAACAAAGGCTTAACGGGCCTATGGCTTCAACAGAGCTTGTGGGCTGGACTTACAAATCCAGTTGATGCTTGGATTTATTTCCCTAGTCCGTTTTAAGGGCCCAAGCCTATGGACCATAACAGGTCTAATTAATGAAATAATAAATGTTATATTTATTATTTCTTCAGGGCTATTTTTTACCCATATCATTTGCCCCCCAACTTTTGGGAAAACTTCGCGAGTTTTCGTAAAAGTTTCACAAAGGGTTTTAGTGCCTTTATCGGGCTTTTGACTCGTTTCAGTCACTTTTATCCCAATTTTTGGGGCTCACGCCTTCCCTAGAGAATCAATATTAAATAATCGGCCCTCAAAGGACTTTATTCGAAGCTAAATTGCTAAATAAGATTTTCTTTTCTTTTATATGCCCTAAATCGACCTGGATCGAGGTCGATTTCGACCTGGATCGAGGTCGGTTTCGACCTGGATTGAGGTCGAACAGGGGTCCAAAACACCTCGAAGTCGAATTGATGGCTTGAGGTCGAATTCGACCTGGATCGAAGTCGAACAGGGTTCCAAAATGCCTTGAAGTCGAAATTCATGGCTGAGACCGAATTCGACTTGGATCGAAGTCGAACAGGGTTCCAAAATGCCTTGAAGTCGAAATTCATGGCTGAGACCGAATTCGATTTCAATCGAGGTCGATCAAAACATGAAATGCACCCTTAGGTCGATACAAAGTATTGGAGTCAAAATCGACTTTGATTGAAGTCAAACATAACAGGAAAATTAGCTTGAGGTCGATCACGTGACTAAGGTCGAATTCGACCTCGATTGAAGTCGAATTAGGCCTGAAAATACCTTTGAAGTCGATACATGATGTTATTGTCAATTTCGACCTTGATTGAGGTCGAATTAGGCCTTCGAGGCTCTTTGATTCCGTGGTCGATTTCGACCTCGATTGAGGTCGAAGTAGGCCTCAATTTTCCACTGAAGTCGAATGGCTGTAGTGATTGATTTTTGACCTCATGTGAAGTCGAATGGGATTTGAGGTCGAACAGGCCTTCTTGGCTTTGGCTTCACTTCGACCTTGATTGAGGTCGAATTTCATGATTATCTTCTATTTCTAATCAATGTTCATGATTTTGTATCACCCACAGGTGTTTCTGTATTTTTCCAAATATTTTAGGGATCATATGGTGCTCACAAGTATTTTTCGTAATATTCCTAATAATTTTAGAAATTTTTAGGTACCCACGGGTATTTTTCTTAATTATTCCTAATAATTTAGGAATTTTTTATGTACCCACGGGTATTTTTCTCAATTATTCCTAATAATTTAGGAATTTTTATGTACCCACGGGTATTTTTCTTAATTATTCCTAATAATTTATGAATTTTTATGTACCCACGAGTTTTTTTCTCAATTATTCTTAATAATTTAGGAATTTTTTATGTACCCACGGGTATTTTTCTCAATTATTCCTAATAATTTAGGAATTTTTTATGTACCCACGGGTATTTTTCTCAATTATTCCTAACAATTTAGGAATTTTTATGTACCCACGGGTATTTTTCTTAATTATTCCTAATAATTTAGGAATTTTTATGTACCCACGGGTATTTTTCTCAATTATTCCTAATAATTTAGGAACTTTTTACGTACCCACATGTATTTTTCTTAATTATTCCTAATAATTTAGGAATTTTTTATGTACCCACAAGTATTTTTCTTAAATATTCCTAATAATTTAGGAATTTTTTATGTACCCACGGGTATTTTTCTCAATTATTCCTAATAATTTAGGAATTTTTTATGTACCCACGAGTATTTTTCTCAATTATTCCTAATAATTTATGAATTTTTTTTGTACCCACGGGTATTTTTCTCAATTATTCCTAATAATTTAGGAATTTTTATGTACCCACGGGTATTTTTCTTAATTATTCCTAATAATTTAGGAATTTTATGTACCCACGGGTATTTTTCTCAATTATTCCTAATAATTTAGGAATTTTTATGTACCCACGGGTATTTTTCTCAATTATTCCTAATAATTTAGGAATTTTTTATGTACCCACAGGTATTTTTCTTAATTATTCCTAATAATTTAGGAATTTTATGTACCCACGGGTATTTTTCTTAATTATTCCTAATAATTTAGGAATTTTTATGTACCCACGGGTATTTTTCTTAATTATTCCTAATAATTTAGGAATTTTTATGTACCCACGGGTATTTTTCTTAATAATATAGGATTTTTTATGTAATTTTTCCATCAGGGATCAACTTGTAATTTTGCAGGGTTTGATTTGTTAATTTACAAACTTCAGGGGAGTAATCGTCAACTTTCAAACTTCAGGGGAGAATTCGTAAATTTCTAAACTTCAGGGGGATAATCGTCAGTTTTCAAACTTTAGGGGGCATTCGTAAATTTTGTCAAACTTTGGTGACCATTTAGTAGTTTGACAATTCAAATCGACTTCAGTCGAAGTCGATTTAGAAGTGGATTTTGTCTCCAGGTCGAACAAAAATTGAGGTCGCCCTTCGACCTGAAATCCAGCTCGAAAATATTTTTTTTTTCTTTTTTTTTTTTAAATTTTCCCAAATATCATTAATAAATAATAATATTTATTTTGGAATAATTAAATTTTGAATTTGGAGGTGTCCCACTCGGATAAAATGAGGCCTCCCACTTGGATAAATTTTATTCAAATAAAGTCTTACCCGGATATTAATTATTATTATTAAATAATAATAATTTATATTTATACCCAATTAATTTTTGGATAAATATTTCGTTGATTCAAGGTGTCCTACTCGGATAAAATGGGTGTCCCACTCGGATAAATTTTATTCAAATAAAGTCCAACCCGGATTTTAATTATTATTATTAAATAACAATAATTTATATTTTTGTAGACCTGGATTGAGGGGTCTCATGTCTCATTTGACTGATTTGAGGGGCCTCGTGTCTCACTTGGCTGACTTGAGGGGTTTCAAACCTCACTTGTCATACTTGAAGGGTCTCAAACTTCGTCTGACTGACTTGAGGGGTTTCAAACCTCGTTTGAGCTGTAGGTCAAATAGACCTGGATTGAGGTCTAATAATCCTCAATTTCAAGCCCAGGTCGAATTTGACTAGCTTGAGGGTCTCATGCCTCATTTGAGCGACTTGAGGGGTCTCAAACCTCGCTTGACAGACTTGAAGGGTTTCAAACCTCGTCTGACTGACTTGAGGGGTTTCAAACCTTGTTTGAGCTGTAGGTCAAATAGACCTGGATTGAGGTCTAATAAACCTCAATTTCAAGCCCAGGTCGAATTTGATTAGTTTGAGGGGCCTCAGGCCTCGTTTGAGTGACTTGAGGGGTCTCAAACCTCGTTTGACAGACTTGAAGGGTTTCAAACCTCGTCTGACTGACTTGAGGGGTGTCAGACCTTGTTTGAGCTGTAGGCCAAATAGACCTGGATTGAGGTCTAATAAACCTCAATTTCAAGCCCAGGTCAAATTTGATTAGTTTGAGGGGCCTCAGGCCTCGTTTGAGTGACTTGAGGGGTCTCAAACCTCGTTTGACAGACTTGAAGGGTTTCGAACCTCGTCTGACTGACTTGAGGGGTGTCAGACCTCGTCTGACTGACTTGAGGGGTGTCAAACCTCGTTTGAGCTGTGGGTCAAATAGACCTGGATTGAGGTCTAATAAACCTCAATTTCAAGCCCATGTCGAATTTGATTAGCTTGAGGGGCCTCAGGCCTCGTTAGGCTTGAGTGGTTTCAAACCTCTTTTGACAGACTTGAAGGGTTTCAAACCTCGTCTGACTGACTTGAGGGGTATCAGACCTCGTTTGAGCTATAGGTCAAATAGACCTGGATTGAGGTCTAATAAACCTCAATTTCAAGCCCAGGTCGAATTTGGCTTCCAAGGGGCTGAATTGAGGTCGATGTGTCCTTCAAGGTTTGACATCTCATAGACCTGGACCGAGGTCAATGAGCCCTACAGGGTTCGACACTGAGATTGTTTTCGACCTCGTTTGGAGTCGAATCAGGCCTCAAAATCCTTTGAGGTCGAAATGTCTTGGGGCCTCATGGCTCTGTAATCTTCGACTTGGAATGAGGTCGATGAGCCCTACAGGGTTTGACCTCCCATCGACCTGGACCGAGGTCGATGAGCCCTGCAGGGTTTGACCTCCCATCTACTTGGAATGAGGTCGAACTAACACTTATTTTTCCTTTCAGGTCAAAATGTCTTACTGAGATTGTTTTCGACCTCGTTTAAAGTCGAATTAGGCCTCAAAATCCTTTGAGGTCGAAATGTCTTGGGGCCTCATGGCTCTATAATCTTCGATTTGAAATCAGGTCGGTGAGCCCTACAGGGTTTGACCTCCCATCGACTTGGAATGAGGTCGAACTGTGCTCCCAAGGGGCTGGTCTGTCAAGACCTCAATGTCGTGTGCCTAAGAGTATAGACGTAGCTTTTCCGTTTACTACTCGTGTTGGCCATGCATGGCTTTTATCTTTTATTCTCGTACCTTTAACCCCTTCAGTACTCGGCACTTTTATTACGTTCATGCATTCTCTTTTGCATTTTTACGTTATGTGCATTGGTAAAAAGTTGTTTTCGTGTTTAATAATAACATAACAAGAGAGTTCAAGGATGCTAAATAAACTTTTATTAAAATATCTTGAAGTATATCTTCAAGTCAAAGAGGGTTCCACCCTTACATAATAACAAGTTATTTCCCACTTGGGGTAACAACTTCTTGGTTCCTAGTGGTTCCATAGAACCTTATTTCTACTTAATAATCCTTCTAAATATAACTCTTGAAGGAGTTGTCTACTACTTTCACGTATCCGCACCTTCGATCGGGAGTACTTGCCCCCCGACTCCGTCGGACCTTAACGAGGCTACATAACAGCTCCTTGCCATCTTCTGGTCTCCTTTCTCCTCACCAACTCCATTCCTAGTTGGAAATTTAAGTTTGAGGTGGTAAGTTGAGGCAACAGCCTTGAACGCATGCATCCCTGTTCGTCCGAGGATCCCATTATAAGAGGACACAGCCTTGATCACGAGGAAGTTCAACACTTGAGTGGAATCATGGGGCTCCTTCCCTATAGTCACAGACAATCGAATTGTTCCCTCTACCTTAGACTCGACTCCATTGAACCCGTATACAGGAATGTCAGAGGGAGTCAGTTGAGGGTCGGTGTACCCCATTTTGAGATATGCATCATGAAATAGGATGTCTATTGAAGCTCCAATATCCACCAGGATTCGTTTCACCGAAGAGTTGCCTATCACAGGTATTATGACCAACGGGTCATCATGGGGGAAGTTCACCCCTTTCAAATCAGAATCATCAAAAGAAATTGATATCTCACTCCTTGCACTCTTTGGTGCTTCCCCCACAAGTTGTAGAACTTGCCGGGCATAAGCCTTTCTCAAGTTATTTGAAGTCCCGGCCGCTGTTGGACCTCCAGAGATCACGTTTATTACTGGGCCTCGAGGCTGTATCTTCTTATCACGATCATCATAATCCCTTCGTTGTTCATTATAGTGTCGATTATCATTGTTGTTTCTATCATCTTCTTTGATAAACTTTCTGAGTTTTCCCCTTCTGATCAAGAATTCAATCTCATCTTTCAACTGTCTACAATTATCTGTGTCATGTCCAACATCTTTGTGAAACTTGCAATACAAATTCGGATTCCTCTTCTTAGGATCAGTCCTTAGTGGCTTCGGCCATTGAAGTTCTATATCTTTCTCAATGTCCAACAGGATCTCACTTCTTGGTGAGTTTAGCCTTGCATACTCAGTGAACCTAGGCCCTTGGCCAACCGTTCTCGAGGTATAGTCAAAGTCTTTGTTAGTTCTAGGAGACTTATCCTCAACATCATACTCATCCTCGACATTATACTGATCTTGCTTACGCTTTTTGCTACCTCACTCGTTTCTGAACGAGTTGGTAGTCTTCTTCAAGCTTTCCTCAGCCTTGATATATTTTCCAGCTCTCTCTTGGAGCTCATTCATACTTTCTGGAGCCCTCTTGGCTAAAGACCTCCTGAAGTTCTCATCTGAGGTTCCTTGTTGTAGGGCTATCATAGCTACATTCTGGTCTAGATTAGGGACCTTCAAGGCCTCCTTCATGAATTTGTTCATATAGTCCCTCAGGGATTCATTCTTTCCCTGATACATATTCATTAGTGAAGCTGAGCTCTTCTCATGAGTCTTGCTGCTGATAAACTGACCAACAAAGGCCCTGCTTAGATCTTTGAATGACCCAACAGAGTTAGGGGGTAGACGACTAAACCACCTTTGAGCCATACCACTCAGGGTTTGAGGGAACGCCCTACACTTGATGGCGTCATTGACAGGTTGCAGCAGCAGTGCATTAGAGAATGTGAGAACATGATTTGAGGGATCTCCCGTTCCATCATAGGCCTTGATTGTAGGCATCTTAAACTTCCTTGATATCTTCTCCTTCATAATATTTTCTGTGAAGGGGGGTGTGGGATCATCAGGATCTCCAAGTGGCAGTAAGTCTTGGGGGTCAGCCCTAACATGACTTGTCTTTGCTTGCCTCCTTGTCAGGGGCTCATCTAGATCTATCACATATGCATTCCTTGTTGATCCTCCAGCCCCCTCAGCTCTCGGGCGTTGTTCCCTTGCTAGCTCCCTTTCCAGGTCTTTCCTTAGTCATTGAGCTTCAGCCTCATGAACTCGTATCATCTCTTGTAAGTTTGTGGAGTCATTGTTTTGAGGCCCTCGGGGTTGGGTACTCCTCCCTTGAAGGGGTTCCTTTCTAGGTCGCCTCCTTTTAGGATTAACGTCCTCATCAGTCGTTTCATCATCATTCGAGTAGGGTCCAGAAAAATCTTGATTTCCCCAACGTGAGCTATGTGGGGGCAGCAACCCTTGCTCATAAGAGGGCACATAGTTAGGTGGAAGCCCATATTGAGGGTTGCTAGGCAACACCGTAGTGGAGACCTGCAAAGGGAGAGGAGCAACAAAAGTAGTATTGAGGGGTGGAATTACCTGGAGTGGAGGGACAGAGGCATGGATTGACATGTCAGGATCGGAAGGATGAACGATGACGCTCAGGGGTCCCGTACGACGGGTGCTTATTTCAGGGTCCTCAACGGAGGTGGTTGGGACAACAGCTCCTTGTTCCTGAGTTACGGTAAGAGTAACGTTAGTGTCAACAGTGGTGTCAGGGATCTCTCCTTCGAGGGTGCTCGCGGTACTTCGTGTTCTTGCCATGGTTGCTATTCTCTTCCCACAGACGGCGCCAAATGTTACGGATCAAAAAAGAGGTGTTTTTAATACGTAATTAATGCTAGGGTTTGGGGGAGTTTCGAGCTTTAATGGCTGCACTAACGTTTCGTGACTAACTCGGGTCCTCGTTAACTGCCTACGTATCTCAGTTCGTATGAGAATCAAGCCAAAACGTAGTTCTAATGTTGAGGGGTTAGACCCTTTATATAGGCGCTTGAAGGCCTTGGAGTTAGATTAGAATTAGGAGACTTGGGGGTCAAGTCTCCTAGTAATGTAAGGTTGTTGTAACCTCCAAGGAATGAGAGTCCTTGTTGGAGTCTAGCATGTGAGGTTTATCTTCAAGATTGGGCTTCTAGAGCCTTTCACAGATGAGGGGTCTCGTAGGACTCTTCCCACGTTTGGGTTTCTAGATCCTTCTAGGATGAAGGCCTTCAATCAGCCTTTTTGGGCCTTTACTGAGCCTTTATTAATTAATTACGAAATTAATTAATAACAAAGGCTTAACGGGCCTATGGCTACAACAGAGCTTGTGGGCTGGACTTACAAATCCAGTTGATGCTTGGATTTATTTCCCTAGTCCGTTTTAAGGGCCCAAGCCTATGGACCATAACAGGTCTAATTAATGAAATAATAAATGTTATATTTATTATTTCTTCAGGGCTATTTTTTACCCATATCAGTTATTGTTTCACTACCTTGATATGCTGTTATCTATTACTTGCTAAGCATTTGTAGCTCATTCTTGTTTGTTGTCCTTTTCCCCACATTATAGTTGCTGACCATGCCAAGCCGTATGCGCCGAACCCTACGCAAGCGGGTAGCAAGGGCAAGGGCCCCGTATGAGAGGATCCACATTACTGTCCCTGAGGTAGGAAAGCTTAGTAGGATAGGCTTTCAGCTTTTGCTAATCAGGTTTATTTATAAGTATGACCTATGTAAGTATATGAAATATGTGTAAGCTAATCAACTTTTAACTGCTGTATAGTTTCCTCAGGAAGCTATAGTCAGTAGTACAACTCCAGTTTGTAATAACCATATAATGTAACAGTTAAGACTTAATTATGTAAATTATGATAACTCCGTTTCTGAGACTATGGCTCATGTGTGTGTGTGTTAAGGTGTGGGGTCATCATCATGTCATTTACCTTGCGATTATTAGATTATTATTTGTTATTATTGGATTACAAGTGTGAGTATATATAGAAAATTGGATGGTGGCAACCTGGATCTCCGACCCCGGGTCTGGGGGTGTCACAGAAGTGGTATCAGAGCCCTAAGTTATAGTACTCAGAAACGAGAGGCGTAGGTATAATAAAAGCTATTAAAATAAACCCTTGAAAGCTTAATAAGATTAAAACACCTAACAGGGAAATTATTAAGATCTAGTAGTAACGAGTTGTTGTTGTATTGTAGATACCTGACCCTGAGGCTTATGAGGCCCAGCACGACAGAGAGCTATTAGGAGAGGATGAGGACCCACAGAGGACCCTGTGGAGGACCCGGGGGAGGCCCAGCAAGACTTAGAGATGCAGGATGATGATGAGGACGATGATCCTGAGGAGGACCCGGAGGTGATTCCAGTAGAGATTCCGGCAGAGATCCCTATAGAGGCACTAGTGTTACCAGCTGCTCCAGCACCCACCCTTCCACCCGCCATTCAGGCTGGACCATCCGGGACAATATATATAGATATCCACACGGTGTCATCTCCTGTAGTGTTTCCACCCTTACCTCCCCTCAGACCGATACCGTCTGATGATGAGGAATTTGAGGAGTTTACCCCTGAGCCTGCAGAGCCGGATGATGCTCCGCTCGATTCCCCCTCACCGCCACCAGCATCTCCGCCGCCACCTTCTCCACCACCTCCACCACCACTAGCTACTGGGGAGCCAATACCTACCTGGGTAGTGTCCGCGCTTATGAGAGATCAGGATGTCTCGGTTGGTCGGATAGACGAGCCAAGGCGTATTGTGGATCGGATGTTGCCTGGGCCCTCTAGGGTCGGTATTCCACAGAGTGGCCCTCCTTTAGACGGCATTCCCCAGGATGTGGAGCTTGGCTTCAGTGGTATTCGGACTTGGGCACGAGCTTTTCGCGAGCTGAGGACACTTTTGGGCGCGGGACCGATTAGAGGCGATGAAGTAGACGCGATGGAGGACAACATTATGGGACAGGTCCGAGACTTGGTCCATGGGAGGTTCAGATGATTCACATATGATGACGCAGTCTTCTAGTATCAGTCATGGCACTATATATATAGAGTTGTGCCAATTTTGAGGGATTAACTTTTGATGTATATAGTAGTATTCCCATTCTAACTAGAGGATAGTGTAGTTGACTAACATTTGGATGTACTCAGACTCAGTGAGAAAGGATGTAAACGAAAATGATGTATATATATGATGATCAGTTCTTTTCAGTTGCCGTTTATTTTGTTTTTAGTATCATATGCACTCTTATCTTTGATATAGAAATTGAATGGGAACCATTACATAATTGTGTTAAATGGATAGTGCTATAGTTGAAAATCACTACTTATATGATTGTTCCTTGTAACAAATGACATAGTAATCTAGTTCATCGGTAATTAATTGATATTGTTTGATTGTGCCAGAACTATGCCACCGAGCAGGAACACCATATTACACCCTGATGTCTATGAGGAACCAAGTGAACGAAGTATCCCTGAGAGTGATAGTGAATCAGAGGATTATAATGAATTTGATAATGAAGCATATGAAGAGGATGATTATGTGAGCTCAGGTGACTCGGTACATAGTCAAAATCAGGATCAAAGGGAACAGGAAGAACCCCAAGACCAAGGGGAAAATCAAAATGCGGACCCCATGAATCTATTTGTGAACTTTCTAAGGCAGCATGTCAACCCTAACCCGACCCAACCACCCCCAGCTCCCCGTAACGTAGTGGCTAATGCTTTTCGTGCTTTTAAATCCTTATGACCGCCCGAGTTTCAAGGGAGTGCTGACCCTGTAGAGGCGAGGGCTTGGTTAAAGGAAATGGAGAAATTGTTTGAAATATTGCAAGTAGAGGAAGAGCAGAAAACAGTCTTCGCCACTTACCTTCTAAAAGGGGAGGCAAATTTCTGGTGGGAAGCTAAGAAGAACATGGAAGGAGAAGGAGTGATAGCGTGGGAAAGATTCACTCAGTTGTTTTTGGAAAAGTATTTTCCCAAGTATATGGAGAATCAAATGGAGTTAAAGTTTCTGGAATTAAAGCAGAACGATCTGACGGTGGCTGAATATGAAGCCAAGTTTACTGAGTTGTCTCGGTTCGTACCAGATTTTGTGAATACAGAGGAGAAACGGGCCAGGAGATTTCAGCAAGGGCTCAAACAATGGATTTAGAATCGAGTGGCTATACTTGAACTGACCGATTATGCCACGTTAGTGCAGAAAGCCTCGATCGTAGAAGCCGGTAGTGATCAGGTGCAGAGAAATAGAGAAGAGAGGAAGAGAAAGGCAGATAGCCAGAAGGGAGGGGCATCAACGAGAAATTATTCTAGCAAGGTTAGCCGTGGGCAAAGATCTCAGTTTGAGAGAAGTTTCAGAATTAGGAAGGCGGAAAGTATGAGTGTCAGTCCAGGAGGCAGGCAGTCTGGGGTGAAGTATTCAAACCAATCACGACCTCCATTGCCAGATTGCAGGACAAGCGGGAAGAAGCATCTGAGAGTGTGCAGCACAGAGAAAGTTACGTGTTTTAAATGCCATCGGGAAGGGCATTATTCCAAAGATAGCCCTCAAAGGAATCTGACTTGTTTCAAATGTGGCCAACTAGGACATGTGAGGAAGGACTGGCGGGCACCCGAGTCAGCCATGTCAAAACAAAGTGGGGTCACCTCTAATAAGACCTCTATGGCCAAAACCTTCAATATGACAGTAAGAGATGCTGTGAAGCACACGGATGTTATTGCAGGTACACTTTTACTCAATTCCATCCATGCAAATATTTTATTTGATTCCGGAGCAACCAAGTCTTTCATATCTCGGGATTTTGTGAATAAATGGAATCTTAAAATACAACCGCTAAGAGACTCCCTAAAAGTAGAAATAGCTAATCGAGAAGTCATTCTTGTCAGTCAGATATGCGTTAACTGTGAATTAGAAATAGGCGGACATCGATTCAGTGTTGACTTAATTCCTTTTGTGTTGGGAGAATTTGAATTCATATTAGGAATGGATGGGCTGGCCAGTTGTGGAGCTAGCATAGATTGTAGGGGAAAGAAGGTAAGAATGACGTTACCTAATCAGAAAGAAGTGGTATTTCGAGGCCAGAGGCAGACCAAGAAGTTCTTGACCAGGATGCAAGTTAAGAGGTTGTTGCGCCAAGGGTGTGAGGCCTATCTAGGTTATGCAGTAGACAAAGAAAAGAATGTACCCAATATAAGTGACATATCAGTGGTCAATGAATTTGAGGATGTATTTCCAGAAGATCTTCCAGGACTACCACCTGATAGAGATATAGAATTTACTATTGAATTAGCGCCAGGAATAGCACCAGTATCAAAAGCTCCTTACCGATTAGCCCCTGTGGAAATGAAGGAATTAGCCACCCAACTACAAGATTTGTTGGAGAAAGGATTGATTCGACCAAGTGTGTCCCCATGGGGTGTAGCAGTGTTATTTTTTAAGAAAAAGGATGGAAGTATGAGGCTATGTATAGATTACCGAGAACTCAATAAATTAACCATCAAGAATAAGTACCATTTACCCATAATTGATGATCTGTTTGACCAGCTAAAGGATGCGGTCTACTTTTCAAAGATTGACTTGAGAACTGGATACCACCAATTAAAGATCAAACTTGAGGATGTACCAAAGACGGCGTTTCGCACCCGATATGGCCATTATGAATTTTTGGTGATGTCCTTTGGATTGACCAATGCCCCTGCCGCCTTTATGGACTTGATGAACAGAGTTTTCAAGAAATATTTAGATAAGTTTGTTATAGTCTTCATTAATGATATCTTGATTTATTCGAGGACACAGAAAGAGCATGCTGAGCATTTGAGGACAATTTTGGAAATATTGAGGAGAGAGAAACAGTATGCTAAATTTTTGAAATGCGAGTTTTGGTTGAAAGAAGTGCAATTTTTGGGCCATGTAGTTAGTAGTAAGGGTGTGTTAGTAGACCCTGCTAAGATAGAAGCTATTTCTAACTGGGAAAGGCCGACAACGCCAACGGAAATAAGAAGTTTTGTGGGACTAGCTGGATATTATCGGAGGTTTGTGCAGGATTTTGCCAAAATAGCTACTCCGCTGACAAGGCTCACCCGCAAGACTGAGAAGTTTGAATGGACTGATAATTGTGAAGAGAGTTTTCAAGAACTGAAGAAGAGGTTGATTACTGCACCAGTGTTAGCTCTACCTGAGGAGAAAGGAGATTTTGTGATTTATAGTGACGCATCGCATAAAGGACTTGGTTGTGTATTGATGCAACATGGCAAGGTGATTGCTTATGCATCCAGACAACTGAAAGAGTATGAGTTAAGGTACCCAACCCACGATCTAGAGTTAGCTGCGATAGTTTTCGCGTTAAAGATCTGGAGGCATTACCTATATGGAGAGAGATGTGAGATCTACACCGACCATAAGCGCCTTAAGTACATATTCACTTAGAAAGAACTGAACATGAGGTAGAGAAGATGGCAATAATTGATTAAGGATTATGATTTTTCCATTAACTATCACCCTGGGAAGGCCAATGTAGTGGCTGATGCCTTAAGTAGAAAAGAAAGGCTGAAAATGATGGTTTCTTCGGAGGAATTAATACAAGAATTTGAAAAGATGGAATTGGAGGTAAAATTTCCTGAGAAAGGCACGGAAATGCTGTTTGAGATCCGAGTAGAGCCAGAACTAATCGAAAAGATAAGAATATGTCAAGAAAAGATGATGAAAGAGGGAAATAAAAAGGTGAACAGGGATTAACGAAGGTGCGTTAAGGACGAGAAAGGAATCTTGAGATTTAATAATAGAATTTGGATTCTAGATGTTCAGGATCTAAAGGATGAAGGATTGCATGAGGCGCACAACTCTAGATTTTCTATTCACCCGGGAGGTACCAAAATGTATAAAGATCTGAAGGAGTATTATTGGTTGCCGAACTTGAAAAGAGATATTGCGGAATGGGTAAGCAAGTGTTTGACCTGTCAGAAAGTAAAGGCAGAACATCAAAGAACCAGTGGACTGTTACAACCTATGGAGATTCCGGAATGGAAATGGGAGCACATTGCGATGGATTTTGTAGTAGGGTTACCAAAGACAAAAGCAAACCATGATGCCATTTGGGTAATAATAGATCGGTTAACGAAGTCAGCCCATTTCCTACCCATTAATGAGAGGTATTCAGTTGACCGATTAGTTGAGCTATACTTAAAGGAAATAGTAGTACGTCATGGAGTTCCCATAGGTATTGTGTCTGATAGGGACCCATAGTCTCACTCAATCAAGAAGCCAATAATATCACTCCTAGAATTGGAGGGTTAAATCCTATATCTATCATTCATATTCCTCATACGATTCATAGCATACCCAATATCCACCTTTATCATTACCCGGTTAAAGGTAACTTTGAGTGTAATCAAAGTATATTAATTCTCGTATAGAAATATAATGATTTCGAGTTAGAGGATCAGTACATCATTATCACAGTGAGATTTCTTATGACACTTATTAACATGTAGAATCTTACGGGGGGTCTTTCCAGTGTCATGTATTGATACATACACTTATGTTTTTGACTTTAGTATCACCATATCTATGACCAAATAATAATACTAGTCTTATTGCATTATTACTTTTCTTAAATAATAATACTTGACTAGAGAATTTTAGGAATAAAATACTATTCATATAATCTTATTTTTAAGTCACATACTTAAAGATATATATTACGTATTAATATTTCAAGGACATGTATTATTCTTTCAATTTATAACACAGTAAATAAAAACATAATAAATATTAATTAAATAATCACATAACATAATTCATAATTGTTTTCAATAAAACATTAAAAGTATTGTCTCTAGGACACCAATACTAACAGAATTTTCCCCAAAGCAACCTTCAGAGTACACTGACACAGACAAAGATCGAGTTGCATGGGATAATCATCTTCAATGTATCCTAATGGATTCACTGGACACTACAATGCTGAATCAAGTGATTAATTGCACCAGTGCCAAACAAATGTGGGATACGATTAATCTACTAATGAAAGGTACAGCAGAAGTGAAGGAGAACATGCTGGATATTCTTACCTCCCAGTATGAAGCATTCAAGTCACTACCATGAGAAAGTATCACTCAAGTCTTTGAGAGATACAACAAATTATTGAATGACTTATCACTGCATGGGAAGGCCTATTCTCATAGGAAGATCAACAGGAAATTCATGTTGACACTGCCAGCACACCTGGAACACAAAATCTCTGCCATCAGAGAGAGGAGTGACATAAATGACATGTCCATTGAAATTCTATACGGGAAGATCAAGACTCATGAAATGGAGCAAGAACAGGACAAATCATTTATGGGTCTGGTTCACTGGATAGTAAGAATACAACACTGTTGAAGACTACAGCACTTGTAGCCAAGAATTTTACTGTCACAAAGACCAGCTCAGTGAAGCCTGTTGTTGAGAAAGAAGGGATTCTAGAAGCTGAAATTTCAGAGAATGCTCAAGTAGGTGATGAAGATGACTTCTATTTAATGGAAGAACTTGAACAATTGGAAAACAAGGGAATGGCCTATATGGTAGGGAAGTTCAAGAACCTCAGGTTTAGGAAGAACCCTAAGTATAAATTCAAGAGTAACTCAAGTTACAGTGGTTCCAGTTTTAGAAATAGCAACCGAGGTGGTTCATCTTCAGGGTCTTACAGCAAAGGAGGTTATATGACGGGGATGGTAGACCGCAGTTAGTTCAAGTGCTATAATTGTGATGAACCCGGGCATTTTGCTACAGAATACCGGAATCCTAAGCAAGGAAAAGAAAGAAAGAAGTCGTATGATGAACTCAAGCAAAAATATGAAGCACTGGTAAAGAAGCATCAGGACAGAGCTTATATAGTCGAGGGAAAAAGCTGGGAAGACTCAGACAATGATGAAGATGAAACATATAGAAATGTTGTTCTAATGGAAATGTGTCCTGGTATAGCAAGAAGTAGCACCCAGTTGCAATGTCGACAGCTGAAGCTGAATATATTGTTGCTGGAAGTTGCTGTGCACAAATACTATGGATAAGGAACCAACTTCAAGACTATGGACTGTTGCTAAACCAAATTCTAATATTCTATGACAACACAAGTGTCATAGCCATCACAAACAATCCTGTTCAATATTCAAGAACCAAGCACATTAATATCAAGTATCATTTCATAAGAGAGCATGTCATGAATTGTACCGTAGAGTTATATTTTGTACCTACAGAGCAACAAATTGCAGACATCTTCACTAAACCATTGGATAAAATCATTTTCACTAGACTGGTTTGTGAACTTGAAATGTTAAATTCTACTAATTAATAAGTTAGTAATCAAAAACTGTAATTTGAAGCTGATAAATTCACTAGTTGATTAATTTCAATATTTTTAGGACTTGTGAATTTATTTACCAAATTATTTTCCAGTACTTAGGATTTTATATTAGATAAATATTTTGTGCATACATGCTAATTTACTTTGTTATTTATTTAATTTTGATCTTAGAAAATATGTAAGTGCTTGTAGTTAATTGATAAATTCTTGGCACTTATATACTTAAATATTATTTAAAATTATTTTAAATAAAAAGGATGAATATTTATATTTATTCTTATATTTAAAATAAAAGTAAAATAATAAGAAGTATAATTTATTTATAATAATAATTTTGACAATCAATGTTATTATTGTTATTAATAAATATTTTATGAAATAATATTTGTTAGTAATTAATTATTATTGATTAATAATACAAATTATTCATAAATATTATTTATTTATTAGTAGCAAAATCTAGGAGAAACTTGAGATTTTGGGTAGTACTACATGGCGTTTAATATTTTAGTGGCGCCTATACAGTGGTTTGACTGTATAGGCACAACTTAAGCAATCACTAGTACATAGAAAATTTTCAAGTGGCGCCTATATGTTTTGTTGCGCCTACACAGTGTTACCACTGTAAAGGCGCAACAAAATACTTAAGATTTTGTCATTGTACTTTGTGGAGCTAATGCCTTTATGTGGCGCCATCACAGTGAATCCACTGTGAAGGCGCAACATAAATCAATAGCTAAACTTTTGTTGCGCCAAGTAATTTAGTGGCGCCAGTACAGTGTAAACGATGTACATGTGGAACTAAAGTACTTAGCCAATAAACATGTAATCTGGTGGTACCGATATATAAATATAAATATATATATATATATATATATATATATATATATATATATATATATATATATATATATATATATATATATATATATATATATATATATATATATATATATATATATATATATGTATATATATATATATATATATATGTTCTTGTATTGCGTTTCTTTATACGTACACGGTACATACACTCTATAAGGCGCAAGAAAGAAACATAGATCTGTGATTTTTAATCGATCAAATCTCAGTCAATTCTTTACCAATTTTTAAACTAAAACCATATTTGTGAGGCCCACAATCATTCCTTCAATTTGAAAGTGGTCCCATTAATTTTGGTTAAGGTTCTAGAAATTTTCATTTTTCAAAAACTCGAACTAATTGGTTAGGGTTTGTTACTTTTAAATCGATTTAAAAAAATTATAACAAAATTTAAAGTGTGCTTAAAATTACTAGGAGTCAATTAAATATTAATTTTACGAAAATCCAAGTAATTTTACAATTAGGGTTTTAGTTCATAATTTACTTGATTAAATCGATTTTAATTAGTAATTTTAATTCTTAAAAATTACCTTTCACTTTAATTAATTTAATTAAATGGCAGGTCATTTTGAGATTAAAAAGACTAATTATTTATCAATCCTAATAGATAATTGGACTGAAGCAGGAGAGTTAGGTTATTGGGCTAGGTTTTTAAATGAACATTCTATAGTTCGGTACGCACTAACGACTTCTGTTCCTTTGAATAGAAATTTGTTAAGAAAGGTTTACAGGTCTGCTCATGACACATCTGCAGATGGAATCTCGGCCTTCACATGTAAGATTCAGAGACAGAAGGTGCGAATAACTGAGAACGACATCAATCGAGCACTTCATCTGCCGTCTGAGAATTTTGAAGATGAGCCAACTCAAGCAGATTTAGACAACTTCTTCATGTTCCTGCACTGCACCAGAATTAACAATAATCTTCCGAAGAAGATCTACAAAAATCACCTACCCAAGGAATGGAACATGTTCTTCAACATCTTGTCTCATGGTTTTGCACCGAAGACAGGAGGCTTCCATGGGATTACACAGTTCAACAAGGTGATTAGGTATGCAGTGGCATCTGGGTCCAGAATAAAGTTTGGCAAGTTGATCATGACAGAGATTCTTAAGAACCAGGCAAAGATGGAGAACTTCTGTTTGTATCCCAGATTATTACAGCTAGTGTTGAATCAAGTGCTGAGAGCTGATCAACTGCAAATGTTTCAGAATAGTCCATTGGAAGAGTCACCCTTACTTCAATTCAAGACAATTCTTTTGCTACAAAATGAGGCTGACTATCCCAACAAGTATACTCCTTCTCCGATGACTGACCCTATCAGAGATTTCTTTGATATTCTTAGACAGGTTAATGAAGAAGAATCAGAAGAAGAAGAAGTTGCTGCAGAAGAAGAAGAAGCAGCAACCTCTGAAGAGGGCAATGAAGCTGAAACCTCAAGTGAGTCTGGAAACTCAGCAGCAACAGAAGAAGAAGAACCAAGCTCTGAAAAAGAAGATGAAATTATGGAAGAAGTTGGTTCTGAATATGAGCAAGAACCAATTCCTGATGAATAAAGGAAGAGCCCTGAAAATTCAACAGAGGAGATAGTTGTTGAGGCAGAAGTGGAAGAGCCTCAGACTACAGAAGTGTACATCCCTAACATTTCTGATGAACAAATGGATGAAGGTACACTTCTTGACTTTGACTTTTCTGCTTTTCTAACTGATGAATTTGTCACAATATCTCCTACTGTGCCTCAAACGTCAATGCACACACAAGAGCCCACAGTGGCCATTGAAGCTGGCAATGAACTTGCAGACCAACCAGTTCTAACCACTGCCAGAGAACAACAAACACTATCATCATCTCCCATAACCAGAAAAAGAACCATTGTTTTAGATGATAGGAGTGACTCCCTACCAGATCAGGAAATTTTTGAAATATCCCCTACAGCTCTCCCTTCTCGAAAACGTTGAAAAATGAATTTTAAACCTAAGGCATCTGTCAGCCAAGAATCTGATTCTCCAATCTCTGAAACCTTTCTTTTCCTTCGTGACCTTAATTCTGAAATTGATAAATCCTGAAAGGTACGGGAACAGAACCAGAGATTGTAACAATATCCGCTACTTCAGTAGCTAGTATTGTTTTGGTTGATCCAATTTAGAACCTGTCTTCACAGTCAGTTGTGGGCATAACTAACTCTAACGAGCCATTCATTACATCGTCAAATTTGGTGACCCCCCTGGACTTAAAATCTCCAGATCCTATTCAGGATGTTTTCCCTCCCCAAATGGGTGAAGTGGAAAGGCAACTCTCCCATAGAAGGGAAGAGGTCTCCATTCAAGGAGTAGTTGCGTCAGCAGCATCACCACTTCAAGTGGAAATGCCTTCACA
Organism: Oenanthe sinensis; assembly: GCA_028671895.1. NCBI lineage: Eukaryota > Viridiplantae > Streptophyta > Magnoliopsida > Apiales > Apiaceae > Oenanthe > Oenanthe sinensis. The sequence continues at coordinate 62,319 of JAPMAC010000232.1, forward strand.
GGTTTCGTGGGGCATCACAGGCTCTCCATTGTCGTACATTACATTGCCTAAGATGGTGACCCCCTTTGAGATTCAAATTCTAGCTCCTACAACGGAGGTCCTCCACACCTTATTAGGTCAGGTGGAGGGACAACACACCCATAGAGGGGATGTGGACTCTATAACTAGAGTATCTGTTGCTTCGACAATAGAACCTGTTCAGGGTGTCTCTGAGCAGGTAAGGCCTTCAATGGCTTCAGCTGGCATCACGGATTCTTCACTCTTGCCAATCATTACAAAATCCACACTGGTGACCACACTCGGTCTCAACCCCCCAATTCCTGAAAAAGGAGTTCTCCCCACCCATAGTGGTAAGGTGAAGAGGCAACCTACCCATAGAAGGGATATGGATTTTGATGTAGGTACTGGAGATCAGGATGATATCTTAGACATGAGTGAACACTTAACCTTAGCGATCTTCAATTCCCTGACCCTGATTATCCACATGTGAGTGTTGAGGGTCGTGCTCAAACAGAAACAGTGAGGAGTGAGACACCCACTAACCAAACAAACACCCCACACATTGCACACACTGCACACAGCTAAAGGATTTTAGATCTGGAGGCCCAAGTAACCGAAAGTCACTACTCAATCAAAAAAATCTTGGAGGTGCAAGAGTAGTAGAGGGTAGAAATGAAAGAAATCGAAGATTTAATCAAACAACTGCTGTCTCAGAAAGTTCCAGTTTCCACTCAATGAACTTCAACAACTCAGATTACTCCAGTCAGAAGGGAGGATAACTCAACTGAAGGGGAGAGAAGAAGAGAACAAGAAAAACTTGAAGCTGAAATGATAATGGAATATACAACTCAGGGGGAGACATATTTCATTTACAAGCCTGGAGCTAGGCAACTTGAAGAATGAGAAATATTTGAAACCTATGTGCCAATGGATGTTCCTACAGAGATGGAAATCGAGGAAACTGCAAAGGCTGCAAGAAGAGATGTTGAGGAGGAGTTTGCAGAAGAATATGCTTGTGATAATGACTATCTTCTAGTTGGTGTAGACGAAGTTGTTACTCAAAACATAGTTCAGGCTCAAGAATTAATGAAAAGGAAGTGGAAGAGAGTACAACACGCTCTGGAAAGAAGAAACAGAATTAAGGACATAGAAGCTAAAGTTGGTCCTGATTAGGATGAAGCAAGGAATCTACTGAAGAAGAAGGAGTTAACCCTGACTCAAAAGAAAGACAGAGTAGTCCTTGATCTCTTCAGAACAATGAGGGAAAAATTTGAAGATGTCCATGAACTCTATGTAATGCTATCATAAAAGATTACAAGCGTGTCAGTAAGTGCGTCCAAGTACGGGTAGAAAATGTTCATAAATTCAACATCACTAGGGTCAAAGATTTTATTGACAAAGAGTTTTGAAAAGATGAATATTGTGGAGTTGTATGTGCTGAAGAGGAATGTCATCTTTGGTGGGCATAAAACAAATGAGATACTGAGAGATATGATTGAGAAGAAGATAATAGAGATAGGTGTCGAAGCATTTCAAAAGCCTCCGGTGGTCAAGTACTACAAAGCAATAACACTTCATAACTTAACCTTGTCAGATGAATGTCTGGACTCAAGCCATGTAATGTTCATGCAGTATGTAGAAGGGAGACTCAGAAGCAAGAAGAATAGAACAAAAGAAGATTTAAAGGCTGTTGAGTTGATCTACGCATTCAGGCTGAACAGAGCAATTAAAACATCAGGGAGATATCTAATGGAAATGACCAGATATTATCAAGACCCAGTGTATGTAAGAAGAGAGGATGGCACAGAAGTACTTAAAACCATAAGAGATTCTGAACCTTGCATTCAGACGGAAGCAAATAGAACTAAATACTTCCTTTTCAAGAAGAATGGAGTGGATTAAAAGAATGAGCTATCAAAACTGAGGAGAAACAATTATGAAATTATCCAAAAAATCTTTTCAAGGGTAAAGAGATCCACTGTCAAGTTAGACAAAAACACTTTGAGGATGATTGAAGATGTTCTGGTGGAGAAACTGGCAGGAGATTCGATGCATGACACTGACTGAGTGAAGGGATTTCCGAAGAAGATAACAGTGTTCGTGTTTTCAAAGAGACAATCTCTGCCCTTCGAGTCAATCTCCAAGAAAAACTCAACTGATTTCCTCACTGAAGTTTTGAAGAAGTTAGAAGAACCACCTCTAGTCAATACCCTTGAAGTGGAAGCTAGAGATTTAGTGAAAGAAAGGTTGGAGCAGAAAGAAGAAGAGCTGAGAAAGCACTACTCCGAGACAAGGTCAAAGAATAAACAGGACACGGTATAAAGAATCAGAAGATCATAGAATTATGTGTTCAGGATAGAGGAACAAACTTCTATTGTACTCAAAGAAATCTGGAAATGTAAAATCTAATCCAGAATGTAATTAATATTATTTACTATCTTTCTCCACTTTACTTTTTCCTATAAGTATCAGTTGAGTTCTCACAGGATTTGCTTGTCAAACTCTAACAACCAAATAGGGGGGGATTGTAAAGCATAATGTAATGTAGTATGTAATAATGATAACGATAACTCAACCAAGAAACAAAGACAAATAAATAATACTAATGTGTAGCATAGGAATCCAGAAGGACATGTAAACATGAATCATACATACATCATTGTAGAGCATTCTAGATGAAAGGCTTACTGAACGTCAGCGAGAGAAGTTCATTAAAATGATCAGGCCTTAACAACAAATAAGACTTCAGAAGATTTCAGACTAAATACAGTGTAATGATTTAAGTATGAATTTCAAAGGCTTTCAGTGATCAGAAGCAATGCAACAGTCCAAAGTTAATCAGCTGAAACAAAACAAAAGTCAAGGGAATTCAATTCAGTATTAGTCGTTTGTGAACCAGTCCAGTGTATTAAGCGTCAGCATAACAAGAAAAGAATTGTCTTGGTAAATCAGAAGAAAATCAGTTGATCAAGCCAGAAGAGTGAAGACAAAGTAGTATTTACTTCAAGAATTCAAGGAATATACTAAGACAAGTAATATTGCATTTGGTGGCTCCTGCACTCTTGAATTACTCTAGAGGCGCAACAAACCAAGAATCAAGCTCAAGGAAATTCTAAGTCAAGGTTTGTGCCGCCTGCACAAGGGAATGAGAGTGCAGGCACAACAAAACAAGTTAGTGGCTCAACAAAGTTCATAGAAGTTTTATGGCGCCTACACACCGCAACTAGTGTGCAGGAGCAACAAAATGTCATTAAGGCGCAACAAGTTGTGTAGAAGACTTTGTGGCACGTACACACTGCAACTAGTGTGCAGGCGGAACAAAAATAAAGAATTGTTTTTAAGTAGTTTAGTGGCACTTACACTAGGAGAATAGTGTACAGGCGCAACTAAACTTACTTAGTGGCACAACAAAAGAATCAAGGTGCAACAAACATTCTTTGTGACGCCTACACACCACCAACACTCTTGCAGGCGCAACAAAGGACTTACATTGTTGGAAATCTGAAAGTCATATGACTAGTCTTATTTGTAATAAGTAGATGACAACTCAACTCAGATAAGAAAGTGAAGTAAATAATAAATATTGAATATAGAGGAAGAACAAAAGAAGCCATGACAGGACAAGACAAGACACAAAGACCACTACAGTAGAAATGAGAATCAACATTGTAGTTAGTCATCCGTGAACCAGACAAGTGCACAGGGTGTCAACAATGTCAGTGAAGATTCGTCATCAAAAAATTCAAGTGGTTAAAAAGGTTATTGTTGAACAACAGAAGAGTCTTATCTACATCAACAATAGTCAAACATTTAATTTAATTCTCTATTAATTAATTAAATTAATTAGTTAATTTAATTAGTAAATTAATTCACTCAGAATTAATTTATTTCTTAAATTAATTAAAGGATTAATTATTTTAGAATTATTTTAGAATGACAGAAGACAAAGAAAAGACGGAAAGACCTCGGAGCTGACAAGTTACTTAAATCTAATAATATTTTAATTCTACTAAGTAAATTAATTATTTAATTTATTTAATTAAATTAATTCAAGTTAAAATTAAATTAATTTATGAATTATTTAATTATATTTAATAGAATTAATTTATTATAAAAGATATGATTTAATATGACTTTTAAATATAATTCAATTGACTAATTAAAGAGTCATACCGAATTATATACTAAAAAGTCATACTGAATGCCTTTTTCAAAGAGTCATACCGAAGAAATAATAAGTCATACCGAGCTAATCATTATGAGTCATACCGAAGCCACTTGCAATGAGTCATACCGAGCACCTTTGCAGTGAGTCATACCGAATTCTAATATGAGTAATACCGACCATTATAAGTCATGCCCAGCCTTTTTATAAGTCATACAAGTGTTAATTTTAGGTGAAAAAAGTCATATTGGGATAAGTCATGCTGGCTTTCCACCTCTATAAATATTAGCCCTTTGCTTCATTTTTCAGTAGTAGAAAAATAGTCAAATTCAGCAATTTGTCTGCAACGTCATATTCACAGACTTTCTGTGCTAGTTTGAGTTTAATTCCTTAAGTAGAACAATTCATGTCAAATTTGTCCTAGGAATTAAATGTTTATTCTACCGAATATTGTAACACCCTTTCAAGTTTAATATACATATTTAACTTGAATCTTGTTTACTTACTTGCTAATTTTTTATATCTTAAATGTTTAATAATGAAAATAGAAAGTTAGTAAGTCAGCCTCTCAAACACTACAAGGACTCGAACCCTCAGCTCAAGCAATAATTTAATTCCGCAAATTCCGAAAAGAATTTTAAATTGTTGTCAGTATCGCATTCAATCCCCCTTCTACGATACTTCCGGGACCCAACAATTGGCATCAGAGCAAGCTGATTGATATACAAATCAAGATCCGCAGTCCAGTGAAACTCAGGGTACCGAAGCTGTTTAAACTCTGAATGTCTAGAGGCCTTGTTAAATAAATTTAGTTTATAAATTTAAATTTAAATAAATTTATTTTATAAATTTTATTTAAAATAAATTTATTTTGTGAATTTAATTTAAATGAGTTTATTATTTAAACTTGAAAAAGTTTATTTTATGAACTTAAGTTAAATAAGTTTACATTATAAATTTAAATTAAATAAATTTATTCTTTAAATTTAAATAGATTTACTTTTATAATTTAAATTTGTTTAGATAATTTTATTTTAGAAATTTAAATTTAGATAAATTTATTTTATAAATTTTATTTAAAATAAATTTATTTTGTGAATTTAATTTAAATGAGTTTATTATTTAAACTTGAAAAAGTTTATTTTATAAACTTAATTTAAATAAGTTTATTTTATAAATTTAAATTAAATAAATTTATTCTCTAAATTTAAAAAGATTTATTTTTATTATTTAAATTTGTTTAAATAAATTTATTTTATGAAATCAAATTTAGATAAATTTATTTTATAAATTTTATTTAAATAAATTTATTTTATAAATTAAATTTAAATTAATTTATTATTTAAACTTGAAAAGGTTTATTTTATAAACTTAATTTAAATAAATTTATTTTATAAATTTAATTTAAGTAAATTTATTTGTTAAATTTATATAGATTTAATTTATAACTAAAGATATTAAAGCTTGGTCCATTTTTCAAAAAGGACTTGTAGTTGGAAAATTCTTCGTTTTGGCTCAGAATTAATTCGCAGAGCATATGACCTGGTTTCGAGGAAAGTGGTCATTTCGTATTAGTAGGTTTATTCCGGAGCATTTGAATGTTATTGTGGATGTTACGGCTGTTCATGTTATAGTTCCACAAACTGCTCAAATGTAAAGATAAGATAGATTTATTAGTGGGGAACTCTGAAGATTTTTTTTCTCTGACTCTAATGATCATTCTAGTTTTTGTACTTATACGAAACGGATTTAAGAATCGTTAGAGGTCACAACTGAAGAAACATTTAAGGCTAAAAGTAGTAAGACAAGATCAGGGCTGTGTTACACTATTCAAGAAGCTCCCAAGCATTCAAATAAAAGTCTATTCTGAATCTGTGAAGCTTGACATCTAGTCAGAGTCATATTCAGATATTGATGATGAAACTGAGGTTGCAGAAGGAATCAATGTTAATGATGATGATTTAGATCCTAGTAGTGGAAATGGTAGTGAATCTACACAACTCATGGACTTTAACAGAATCCACTCAGCAAGGTGAATGATCTTCAACACATCCTAGCAGCAACTCAGGGGGAGCAAATAAAAGAAGGATCTACTAGTCGTACTCAACACAATGAAGATCAAAGGAATACATTAAGAACATATCTGCCGAGACAAAGGGTTTGGAGTCAAAGTCATTCCTGGAGTCTAGTTCTTAGTGATCTGGATACTAGAGTAAAGACTAGAAGTGTTATGCAAAGTAAATGGTTATTCTTCGGGAAATAACAATTGTTAACAATTGGTATCCTAAAAGAAGATTGAAAAAGCACTAATTGATCCAGATTGGGTGATTGCAATGCAAGATGATCTCAATCAGTTCGAAGGCAGAATCTACTGAATCTGGAACCCAGGCCACAAGACAAAGTTATAATTGGTACTGTAAGGGTTTTCAGAGACTGGATGATTTTTGGCATTGTTATGAGGGACAAAGCCAAACTGGTTGCTACAGAAGGTATCGACGATGATGGAAACAGAATCTTCGGGACTTTCAAGATCTAACTAAAGCACCAGAGACGAGACTTGATATTATTAGGGCTGAACAAGTTGATGTACACCAACTCCTGGACTTTGAAGTTTCATATCCACTGGAATTTGTATATCATTCTCTTCATAAAGCTCTCTATGACGGAGGTAAGAGATCAAGCAATCGTCAAGGACATAGTATGACACTCTAACTGATAATTACTTGAAAATGATTTTATATTAGAGTCGTTATATTATCTCTTTAGAATACAAGGCACACACACAAGGTAATATTAGTGCAAGCATACCATGGTTATATTATATGTGGGTCTACTAATGAAAATTTGGCAAGAGACTTTTGCTAAGTTAATGCAGAGTAGGTACATGATCAGCTCATTACTTATTCAAGTGCATAAAGACCATATATTCTATTCTCAATATGCCTATATGCAAGTTTCCACGTGGATACTAGAGATTCTAATCTTATAGCTAAAATATGAATTGTTAGATATCTTAAGGGATTACCAATTCTAAGAATCAGGTACCCTAAAGATACTAGGTTTAACCTAATTGGCTATATAGATATTGATAATGCAGGTTGAAAGAAAGACAGGGAGGTAATTACTAGAAGCTGTCAAACTCCATCAACTCTGCTGGATAATCTCTTCACCACTCACAGAACAAGCGCATGGACACCAGGTATCATTTATATCGAGGGTAGTCCTTAGAAGAATAACTTGCAGAAATTTGCTAAACAACTTGATAAATTCATTTTTTCTAAGTTGGTTAGTGAAGTTGGGATATTATTTATGTGCATATTTGTTGGAAATCCCATCTGTAAGGAATTCTTAAATGAGTTCACAAGTATTAAATTTTCCATATTTAAAGGACTTGTGAATTTATTTGAAATCCAGAACCTCGTGTTTATTGCTACTATTTTAACTATCATGTTTATAATGTTATATGCATATGTGGTAATTAGGTGTTCTAGCATAAGTTTGTATATTATCTTAATTGATTTAAAATTATGATGTCTGACAATTCGATTTCATATCAGTCTGATAATTTAAATGAATTAAAATAATATGCAGCATAATTATTTGTATGATAAATATTTTATGAGTATCAGTTAATGATATCTTGCTTAATTGTTTTGATATTTTTCTCTGATATTTTTAAATGTTTTGTTATAAATAATTGTGACACTTTTAATATTAGTGACATTATTTAGAATTACTGATCTAAATAATCAATGCATATTTCAAAAATCACTAATATTGAAAAAACGGAAGTATTTTCTAAGTTATGTGTATATAAAATTCTCAATATTTTATATACTTAGAAATATTTCCAAAATTATTTTTACTTCGAGGTATCAACCATTTGTAAAATGATTTGTTTTCAAACACTTGTTTCAATGTTTGTTGCACATTGATTCAAAGTACCTAAACAGTAGTTGTTGCTTTGAAGGCCTTGTACTGTATTGCTAAGAATACATCCACCCATATTGTCATGAAATTTTCTATTTTAAGTTAGGGATAATATCAGGTGGATGAAAATGATGAATATCATAATTGCATTATGAGTCGGAAAATCATAGTCCTCTATCTGAAAAGGATGGTTTGCAAAACTGTTTTCAAATCATACAGTATTAAGGTATAAAGGAAAAGAGTCATTTTATCGAGATATAATTTGGTAAGAGAGTTGAATTTCTTCTTTGGTATAAATTCTCGCGTTTTATAATGGGAAGTTTGCCTTATAGGAAATTCATAAAGGATAAAAACTTTCTTCTATGATACAACTTTCCCACGTTTTATTATGGGATATGTATCTTAAAGAAAATTTTGTATCATGCTCTTAAATGATAAATCTTTAGTTCTGAAAAAACTCTTTTATTGAAAGTGCTTTAATGCAATCTATTATCATTCCTTATTATATTTTTTCTTCTCCTTGGGATGAAAAATATGTTTTGGAATGTTAAGGTGATTATCTTTTTATCTCGATTGGTTCTTTCCAATTAGCCCCTAGTGGCTTTAGAAACTGGCCAAGAGGTTGAAAACCCATCAATCTCTTACCCAGGCCATAGTACCAAACACCAATTCATCCACTTCCATATATTAACCCCTGGAGATATAAGGAACTCATGTAAATTAGAGGTTGATAAGGGAGAAACTGCACTTGATGCAACAAATAAGGATGATGCAACGTCATATTCACAGACTTTCTGTGCTGGTTTGAGTTTAATTCCTTAAGTAGAACAATTCATGTCAAATTTGTTCTAAAAATTAAATGTTTATTCTACCGAATGTTATAACACCCTTTCAAGTTTAATATACATATTTAAATTGAATCTTGTTTACTTACTTGCTAATTTTCTATATCTTAAATGTTTAATAATGAAAATAGAAAGTTAGTAAGTCATCCTTCCAAACACTACAAGGACTCGAACCCTTAGCTCGAGCAATAATTTAACTCCGCAAATTCCGAAAAGAATTTTAAATTATTGTCAATATCACATTCAACCCCCCTTCTACGATACTTCCGGGACCCAACAAAATCAATTTCCAAAAAGACTACGAATTGTATATGGGTGAAAATCAATATGGACATTAAAGAATTCATTCATCTTCAACAAAAAACATACAGATGAGAACACCATTAAAGCTCTACATTAAACACACCCAACTGTATTTCTGTTGTAACATTGATTGAACCCATTGAAGTTAATCATATTGATTAGAAGTGTAGCACTCGGGGATTTAATAATATACTTTTATTTCCCCGAATCATTGTGTTTCATTTATTGTCATTTTCATATCTCAAAAACACAAACACTTATTCTGTAATTAAACAAAAAATCTACAATATCATATTTAACCCCCCCCCCCCTCTATGATGATTTTGGACCTAACATAAGGCTTTGAACAAAGATCAGCTAGCCAATAATCATCCAGAAGCAAGCTCACGTAAATTATCTCCTAGAAGTATGAGCAACCCAGCCATTTCATTTCTAGACACTATTAAATATAACACACAACCGTACTTTTAGTTTCATGCGGCCTTGAAGTTTCACATGCAACTTTTGTTAACTAATTACTTCTGTACGTGTAGCTTTATCATACTACTTGCTAAATACATTGTAAGTCTAATTTATTTTATTATTTAATTATTATTAAGTTTAATTCTAACAATGATCTGATATTAAAATCTTAGAGATAAAATTGTTTCTATTCTAGAATTTTGGGTTCATTTTCATCTTCCAGACTTATTAATTTACCGATAGCGTTAACAGGAACTTTACAGTTATTATGATACTTCTCACAGTATATAGAACTGTTTACTATTCAAACAAAGGTTACACTTACAACTCTGATACACTTATTATTGTTTCATGTCACATTTTACTTGTTGATTATTTACTTGTTGAGCACTAGTAGCTCATTCTTGCATCCATCTTTTAATTGTCGAACTTATTTAGAAGTACGGTTTATGTAAGTAAATGTAACCTAATCAACTTTGGCTACTGTTATAGTTTCATGTAGGAACTATAATTACTAGTATGAATTTAAGAATGTTATAACTGGGAATGTAATGACTAATGACTTAATGATGTAAATTAATGTATTTCCATTTCCTATGACTATGACTCGAGTGTGTTAAAGTATTTTGGGGGTCACCAACAGGTTAATTATATTTAGTTTATTTAACTATTAGTATATTAACAATGAGTCACATGTACATGTTTATTTGAAATTGGACCGTGATAACCTGAATCTCCGACCCCGGGTCTGGGGGTGTCACAAATACAGATGGTTGTCCATGTGTGATGCTAACTTGGAATAGGACTCTATGAGAAGCTCTTAGGGAATTGTTTGCATAAGCACAAACAGCAAAAATCTGGCATTCTAATAATGATAAACTATGAAAAATGTGGCTATTCTCTATAAATCATAAGCCCACGACCCATATAGAAAAGATTTCATCGGCATATTTTATGTGGGTGTTGATCAAATTCATTCACAACAATAATCATGAGAGGAATAAAAGTAATTAGATCCTTGTATGACGGAAGCAAAAATATTACAAAAGTCACAGTTAAAGTATTTTATATATATAAAAAGTTTCTTTGAGACTCCATATATGTTTGGATTTTTTTTAATAATATCATCATTTGTTGTTATAATTAAAATAATTTTCTCAATATATGTCACTAATTTCTAATTCAACGAATTGTCTTCGATCTAATTATGCATTCGATATTGTAAATACTCATTTATAGAAAATACCCCCATACCCTTGCAGTTGTAACCTGAAAAACAAATTCTAACTCCATAAGTTTATAAATTAATGGATGAAATAAATATGCTTCCCCCCGCTACCATTTTTATACCAAGTTCAGTGATTCCATCAAGTTTTGATAATCGATCATTAGTACTCAAATCTTCAAAATAAATAAGAGTTACCATATAATCTCCATGATTAAATGAGCATAATTTGACAAAATTTAAATTATTGTTATATAAAAAAATATGAAAGGAACTCTGTGGATGAATATGTCACATACTAAAAAATAATTTCATACTCACTCTATAAGATGATTAGTTAAACATTTATTATTGCATTGAAAATAACAAGTCGAACAATAATGAAGGTTTGTCAATGTATATGCTCTACGAAATTATCTTCTTGGATTAATAAAAATATCATTTATACCAACAATAATAATGACATAATTCTCAAAAAATTGTAACTTCATTCATCAAAGTTTATCATCTTCAATATAATTTTTTTGTTCACTTTACAAGTTTCATCGTATTTATATTGTCATAATCTTTTCATTCTTGCAGTTGAAGTCTTTTGAGAAAGTTCAAGAAATTCATGCTCATTAGATACAAAATGGTTTGGACTATCAAGTATCAATTCATAACTTTGGCATTGCAAGTAAAATTTAAATGGTAATTTGGAGAGTGCTTGAAAGGTATATTATTTGGTAACAAACAAGAATATGGTTTCAAAACGTTCAGTGGTTAAAAGATTTTTGCTCCATCAATATTTTGTTAAGCTTTATTACTCTAAAAGAAATGAAACCGGAGCCTATAGAATTGGTTTCATAATTGTAATTAATATCTTGTCAGCTTCGGTAGTTAGGGGTATTAGAACAAGTAAATAGTTTATATGGATATTCAATAAAATGATGGTTAACCATATTCCCTTATGTGAACACAACATTTCTTGCAAGTCATGCTTTATGTGGATGTACAGATTTGACATTTAAGTTATTTTTTGGAGAAAAATTAATCATCAGGATATAATGGTCTTAAACTCTACGATAGGTGCGTATTTTAAGCATGTATATATATGGGTTAAATATTTGTTTTAAGATGTATACATAATTAAAATATATAGATTTAAAACTTGATCAAGTTACATTTCTTCGAACCCATTTAGGCTTCCATTAAGCCTAATGAACCGGGCTTAAAGGAGTATCCCCTCCCCCAATAAATTAAAAGTAGTAGTAAAGTACTTTTAACTTGTTGATAAAACATTTGATGTGGATTGTTTTGTATTTTAATATATTTTGAAAATTTTGGAAATTAATTTTATTTTTTTATTATATATCTTATTATTTTTATTTTAAAATAATATAAATTTTAATATTTTTTAAGTAAAATTTATATTTAGTCAAAATTACCAGACACTTAGTTCAGTTTAAGTAAAATATTCGAACATATTACTTCAACTTAAAAATAAAAACATTATTTTTAACTTATAATTAAAATAAAATACTTTAAGTTAAAAATAACTTATTTTGAGAGTTTAAGTAAAATATTCGAACATACTCTTAGTGTTTTGATGGCTTGTCTTAATTTTTATTCTGTAAATAAAGGATGAGAGTTTTTTAAATAGATAACAGAGATGTCTGGTTGTCAACCTATAAAGTAACAACAATGTGCTCGCATACTAAACATTTGAGGTCGAGATGAGCAAATTAAAGAAGTATTGAAGTTTATAAATTTTATGAAATTATAATTACACCCTTACATGTAGTAATTTTCTCTGTAATTTATCACACTTTCCTCTCTTTTTATTTTTATCAGATTAAAATATAAAAAGATAATAACATATTTCAAAATATTACTCTGTAATCCGAGAAAAAATGTATAGACATATGAGAAAACATTTTATACGTAATATATTTATTACGGAATTAAACTAACTAGTAACAATGATAATAATAGAATTTTATTCAAATATAAAATAGATATATAATATTATAAGTTAATTCATTTATTTTTATAGTGCTAAAATTTCTAAATTAAATTTCGACATGTCATTTCTTAAGTTTATATGTGTCAACCACGTGTTAGGTCCTAACACCTGAGACAAATGAATTAGTAAATTATTGTTTCCTAATCTTTTTATCATCTTGTCTCTTCTTATTATTGATACAAACTACATATCATTCTAATTCAGAGACCCATAAGAGGTATGCATTTAACATAATTTTCTTTCTATGTATCTCCATTGAATCTATTGCATGTTGCTTTGTATGGATTTATTTTTTATTCAGCTTAAACTAATTTTAAGTTTCAGTTCGACACATAATTATCAAAAAAAATTATTGATAATTATAAATGATGATCCCCATTTCTAAGATTAGAATTTTGATTTAATTAATATTATTAGACATCTGCCTTTGGATTGTAGAATGCATGATTATAATTAATTCACTTATACACAATTGTTATGGGGGGAGGTATGCGTGTTCTTCATAATTTTTCATTTTGTTAATTATTGTGGCATTTATGTCTAAGTGTAGGAGATTATTTGTTTAATTCATATACCAAGGCATAACATATTGATATGACAGAGACAAAACATATGGATATCGTAAACACAAAGTATTTGGATATGACAGAGTCAGAAGGACCAAAAGAGATATTAAAGAATCCAAGCTTTAGTTCATATTTTGATAAGGTTCAAAGCAGAAAGAAATTGCCAATGTCTTTGCAGGAGACATTAACAGACGCTTTTTCTAGAATATCAGTTTCATCATTTCCACAAGTTTCTAGAGGCAAAGGTCAGAAAATGTGTTCCTCTCACTTTTTGATTTTATTTCTAGCATTCATATTACACAAGTCCATTCAGTGATGGATTGGATGAGAAAAATATAAAAAAACTTAAGTTATAACTTAAATTTTATAATTTAAGGAAAACATATAAGTTCAGCAAGATTTATATCAAAACACACACACAAGTTTTACTAAGTTAGCTAAGATATAAATTTTTTACATGTAAGATGGTTCTAAATTATTAGAGACTGTATTTTGAGATATATATAGGTGTTATAGCTCAATTATGCTTAGTCCATATCTTTGTATATATTTATCAGAACTAATTAATCATACAAGGTCCCAATTTCGTTTGTAGTGATTGAAATTCAAGCAGACCAATCTGTTGGCGAGGCAATTAAGATCCTATCATATGCCAATATCTTGTCAGCGCCTGTGATAGAAACTGATGAAGTAAAAACTATAGACTGGAGAGAGAGGTATTTAGGAATTATAGATTACTCTGCAATTGTTCTGTGGGTATTAGAGGGTGTGGATTTCACTGCGGCTGCCTTAGCGACCGGTTCTGTCACAGCTGCTGGATTAGGTGCGGGTGCTGCTGGAGCTCTAGGAGCATTAGCAGTGGGTGTAACTGGACCTGTGGTAGCTACAGGAATAGCTGTTGCTGCGGTTGGAGCTGCTGTTACTGGTGGTGTGGTTGCGGGGAAGGGAATGTCAAAGGATGCTTCCTCTGCTACTGATAAAATGGGTGAGGATTTCTGCAAAGTCCTTCTTGAAGAAGAGCCTTTTACATCTACTTCGGTAAACATATCTTCCATGATAATTTATTTTTAGAAATGATGATTGTCAAATATTGATACCGCTTTTAAATATTGTATTCAGTTGGATGGAATGTAAAGTGGTAAGGAAAGTAAATAGAATTTTAACATACGTAAATATCTATGCGTGAACTCATTATTTCCTTTAGTTTTCACTACCTTATAATTAAATTCTCATTGGCAGTAATATCATTCAAGGATCTCATCATGGAAAATTTGAGCACTGTCATATTTTTCACTTTCCTATAATTAATCCTCATTTTCAAACTCTCTAATCTTTTTCACAATATACTCTCACCTCATTGGATTAAACTAATCTAAAAAGTGAGTTTATTAATCTTTTTTAATACTAATAGAAAACTAATACAAGGATATAGATTTTCTATAGTATGGATATTCCATAAGTAATTATCTAAGAGTGATATAAGATATGTATTTCCATCCAGTAATAAAAGTATTTGGAGTCTTGCCATTTTTTGCATCCTGGTCATTTTTTAAAAGAGTAAATTTTCAACAATACTTAACATATTTTTATCCACATAAAAAAATGAAAAATAAAAGGAAGAACTTTAGTTTACGTAGATATATTGACATTACGGACTGAATTGACAAGATAAAATATGTATTCGCACCAAGTAATCATACATACTTAGATTTCTTTAAATATGATGTGCTTCAAGTCTTTGATGGAGCAAGTTTCTCCCCAAATATTACATATATGAATTTTTTTCTTTTGTTAGTCTAACATAAATGCAAATGATAAAATTTAGCTTGCAAGCTTGCATACATATTTATAATAACTTTACAGAAACTTACCTCTAAATTTTTTTTACGTATTGAAACATAATAGAAGTTTAATGTAGTTATTATATACAGGTGAGATCTGTCGTGAAATCTTATCGTTGGGCACCGTTCATCCCAGTATCAGCCGATAGCTCAATGTTATGTGTGTTATTGTTGCTTTCTAAATACATGCTGAGGAATGTACCTGTAGTTGAAAGAGGAGAACCATCAATAACAAACTACATAACTCAGTCTGCTATTATACAAGGTCTTGAGAGATGCAAAGGAAGAGACTGGTTTGATAGTATTTCTTCTCATCCTATTACTGAACTAGGTCTTCCGTTCATGTCAAGTGATGAGGTGAGATATTGTTGGCAACTTCAGATTATCATTCTCATTGCTTAAAATAGAATTATCATAATATTTTATTTCACATTCAGGTCATTTCCATCCAAAATACTGAAATAGTATTAAAAGCTTTCAAGAAAATGAAAGATAACCAAATTGCAGGTCTTCCTGTTGTTGAAGGACCAGAGAAAAAAATTGTGGGAAGCTTAAGCATAAGAGATATCAGATACTTGTTACTCAATCACGATCTTTTCTCCAAATTCGGGTAACTCAGTTAGATGTTTTAATTCTAAATATCATTAAGTTGCCTACAAAAAGGACTTATTGACATGTTGGGTCACATTGTATTATATATCTATGCTTATTTAATCAATGAAAATTGTACTAATTGTGGATATCATATATATATATATATATATATATATATATATATATTTCTTAGAATATGAAAAGTGTACTAATTAAGGATCACTAACCACTTAAGGGTTATATCTATATTAGTTAGTTTATTTTTTTTTTTTTTATCATTGTTCCAAACTTTCATTTCATTCTTTCAGGCAAATTACTGTTGGTGATTTCTTGAATACCATTGCTGGAGCACTCCATAGTACTCAAAAAGTAGTCACACCTATTACTTGCAGTCTTGATTCAACTCTTGGAAATGTCATACATATTCTTGCTTCAAAGTCAGTTCATAGGATTTATGTGGTAGCCGGGAACACTGAAGATATAATTGGTGTGATTACACTTCGTGATGTTATATCTTGCTTCATATATGAACCCGCTAACTTCTTTGACAACTGCTTTGGATCATCAACTGAAGTAGTAGTAAATAATTTTTTTAAAATTTAGGTAACTAAATTTTGTAGTAATTAGTACTATATGTTATTGGTGAAGAACCACCAGTCATTTTACTTTAAAATGAAATTTTTTCATCTCACTCTTTTAAACAATCATGTTGGATAGTAATATCTATTCAAGACCAATCTATAGTTAGATCATATATAATATTATAAATGTATTAGAATGTAATCGCTTATAGTATATATATACAATGATACATATATAAAAATTTTATCATGTAATCAAATTAATATTACCTTATTAGTGTGACAAATACTTGAATGTCTTTTAGTTTTTCTATAAAATCAAAACAATCAGGACACTGATATATGAGAAAATAAGAGGGAAAATTAATTATAATTTTAAATCACGTTCTTTCTTAAAAATAAGTTAAAATTGATAAATCATGATCAATAAATATTTTTGTATTTTTTTCCAACATAATAGAGTTAAAAAAATTCAAAACCTTTATATATTGAAAATCATAAAAAATTTCACTATATTTTACACAGTCATAATTGAAAATACAAATAAATGGTTAGAAATGAACTATAAAAAAATATGCAGGGTGAATGGATATTTGAACTTTTAAAAAAAATTCTTGATGATTTAGGTTTCGTGTTATGTGTTTGATGTTTGGACAAATTGTAGTGTTATGCTTGAATCGATTATAACTTTGTGTTATAAAATCAAAATATATAGTAGATAAAAAATACAAAGTTAAACTTTCAATGTAATGTTGTATTAAATTAATGTTAGCTATAGTCTTAAAAATCAAATTGATTTTCACCTTCTTGATCCTGAAATATATACAAGGAATGGAACTAACTATTTACACAAATTAACATTTTGCAAGTAGAGTCATATGCCTCATATATAAATATGTCTTGGCACATGCTCTACTGTACCCTATAACTAAAACAAAAATCAATACAAAGGATCTTTAAATTATGTTTCATCCATAATATAGCTAGCACTCTTGAATAAAAAAATCTATAATTCTTCTTTTATTTTATCTGTTCTTCATTCCTAAGTTTTCTTTTCAAACTTCCATTGTAGACTTGACACTTGTTCAATTCAAGGGTGTACAAAACTCCAATTTACATATGCTTCATAAAATTTGTCTTTTGTTTCTACACAATCTCCTTAAAAGTTACTAAGTAGATATGTCGTCAACTCCTCTTTATTTGAATTCTTGCACTTGTTGGCATGTTAACTTGTTTTTGCGGTTTGAGACTTCTCGATATGATTAAACTATATATCGACAACTCTATTTTACTATATGACTTCTCGATATGTTACTTTTCCATACTGGAATTCTCGATATGTAGGCTTCTTAATAGAATTGATTTCTAGACTTGTCCATATGTAGACTTTTTGAACTATTAAAATATGGACTTCTCGATATAGTCTTCAATCCCTTGACTTATCAATATGAGACTTCACAAACTAAGTACTTCATGATATCTCTCATTTTATACTTCTCGATATTGGACTTTGCGATACCTTCAATGTCTGGACTTCACTATTTAGCTGATTATGAAATTCTTGATATTTTATTTAGCCAACTTTCTGAATTTGTAATTCTTATTTTTTAGCCTTATTCCTCCTGCTGCATGAATAAATTCTTGAATTTTTGTAGATTGTTATTCAATGATCATGATATTCACAAAGTGAATTACAATGAGTCAAATGATTAATACAAGTAACACTAGAGTCCTGGTTCCAGACTTCACTACATAGCTAATCTAGACTTTATTGTACAATGAAAATTTTCAACCTAATTGACTTAAAGACAACTAAGCTACATATGAAATATAGCGTAGGGTTGTCTGTATCCAACATAAATTGTCTAGAATCAAAATTTTATTTCTAGAATCGAAATAAAAAGTTTATTGAAATATTAATTTATTCATAGGACCTCAAATACTTTTGACATCTAGAAACATTTATAAGTTTTAATGGTGAATAAGTTTTATCAGAATGTTATCCTACTTCCTATAAGTATATTAAAATTATATTTTATATTTGCATATAAATGGTTTCCCAGTAAAATGTTAAAATTATTCGTATTACTTTTTAGAATTAGAAATTCTAAATTTGTTGTAAGGAAAGATAAATATGATATATTTTTATCTTATAGTTTTTATATATGAGTAACTAATAAAAAGTTACTTCACTTCCGCACATGGATATAAACGTAAACATATATATTAAAATTATTCAAAAATCTCGATACTTATTAAAAGTAATAAAACTAATTAAGACAAATCTAGGATTTATTCAAATCCACTAGATTACTTTTCTTTTTTTATCTCCTCTCATAAATTCATAAAAATATTTCATATGAATCCAAACAAAAGACACATTAAAAATATATATTAAAAAATGACGAGTCATGAATATCTTGTTCTCCCAATGAATACATGTAAGGGGGTTGAACTACTTGTATTATTAACGATTCAAGAATACAAACTCTACCAAGGTGTACACAATACCTTCAGCTTTTAGATCTCGACAACAAAGCCTTGTTTATATCTATTACTATATACGAGATTTGTACAAGTAGCTTTTAACTCAAAGTTCAAAGTCAACTCACAAATATTCTACGAGTGTGACTTTGTCTATATATCTATAGGAGACTTATACAAAACCTTATAACTCAAAATATAAGCTCGTCTTTTTTCACATTATAATCAATAAGAAAACTTTTTATTTATATCGACTTATACCAAAGTGTTTCAACTCAAAATAAATGATGAGGCAACTCACAAATATTCTACAAGTAGTGCTTATTTATATCTTTATATGAGACTTATACCCAACACATTTAACATGCTTATATTATAATAGGGATTTATACAAATACTTTGATTCATAATTTAAGTAAATAGGTGTTGTTATTAACTCAAACGAAAAAAAAAGGGCCTGAACAACTAGATATAGGGGAGAAAAAAAGTATATAACCTCTCCTAAATAAATTTTACGATTTTATATATACGAGGAAGAAAACAACAATTAAAATTCGTATATATATAAACATAAATAAGACTAACTATAAATATTTGCTAAAACTTGAAACCAGCAATCATACAATATATATGACTGAATTATATATATATATATATATATATATATATATATATATATATATATATATATATATATATATATATATATATATATATATATATATATATATATATATATATATATATATTTTCGTGCGCGTGTATGTTGGGTCCAGTGAAGACCGCTTTTTAATTAGAAATCTTGTAGACCATATATACTGTTGGCAGAACATTGCAGTATATATTATTCTCCATTATATTTTAGACTAATATTCTGCATGCGGTACATATATGATCTTATCCAATTAAAAAGTGGTCTTCAATTAATTTATATATATATATATATACATATATAATAGACAAGAAATAACTGAATTAACTTTAAAAAATGATGCAACTTTAATGAACTTTAAAATTTTATGATAGCAGTTGCATTTTAGATTGGAAAGTTGCAGATTGTATTTTGAAAAATAAAATTTAGAAAATCGTATTTTTGTAATTTCTTTTAGAAATAACAATATTTTTTAAATACGTTTTCATAATAAAATTATTTTGCAAAAAGACCCATATTTTTCCATGTATAAATTAAGAAGTTCGTATTTGTGGATATTGTATTTTTATTTTAATAAAAATGTGAATGGCTGGTATGATGGTATACAATTAATCAAGTATGAGAAAACTCATGTGTTCGATTCACATACTAATAAATATTTTCAATAATAACTTAATATATAGGCAAATTAGTTATTTTACAAGTGAATAAAATGACTCAAAATTGAATGAATAAAATGACACAATACCAAACCACATATTACCTATTTTATGTATAAAGGAAGGAAGGATTTTTCAAGATATATAATATCATAAATTTTTTAGATATATTATATATTACAAAATCTTTTATTATAATAACCTAGTCTGTGTCATACTATCTAGTTAACCAATCACTGATTTTTTAAGAATTTTCATGTTAGGAATATATTAATTTGATGATATACAAAATACTAGAACAGGATTTAGCACAGTCTATCTGCAAGAATCAATCAACGGATATCTATCTGCAAGAAGCAATCGACTGATAAATATCGATCGATAAGTCATCAACTGATAATAAGCCATCGACTGATAAAGCCAATCGAGAAGTCATCGATCGAGAACTCAAGTCATCAACTGATATTTATCAATCGAGAACTCAAGTCATCAACTGATATTTATCAATCGAGAACTCAAGTCATCAACTGATATTTATCAATCGAGAACTCAAGTCATCAACTGATATTTATCAATCGAGAACTCGACAACATATATTTCCTGATCGAGAACTCATCAACGGATATATAGTCATCAACGGATATTTATTGATCGAGAAGTCATCAACGGATATTTACCAATCGAGAAGTCTCACAAGTACTCGATTGATTAGCTCACAGCCTGACTTCTCGAAGCTTAAAGGAGATGAGTATTCGGTTGATTCAAACAGCTAGTTTAAAGGAAAGTCTTCGAAGATCAAAACAAATTTATTGCAGATATGCTATGGGAAGGAAAGGGAAAATTAAGGAAGCTGTCGGTCAGAGTTTACTCTATCAGAGAATACTCGATCAGAGTTTACTCTAACAGAGAATGCTCTATCAGAGAATACTCGATCAGAGTTTACTCTAACAGAGAATGCTCTATCAGAGATTATCAACCGACAGAGTTTATCAGAAAAGGAAACAGACAAATCAGAGTCTGATTTGGATAGTAAGAAGGAATTCAAGTGCAAGTCTAATTACCTTATTAAATCTATTCTTATCATAATCTGTTTTGTAATTGTATTTGTAGCTGTGTCTATATAAACACAGAGATAGGTTATAATTCAATGTCGAATTATATCGAATTAAGAATTTATATAAAAGCAATATCTTGTAACCTAGCAGCTCTTAAGAACTTTATATCTTGAGAGAGTTTTGTATTCAAGTTCATTATTAATACAAAACAGTATTCCATTCAACATACTTGTGTTCATAATCGATTTACAGGCACTATTACATTCAACCCCCCTTCTGTAATAGATTGATTATTCTGGGAAACAATTGGTATCAGAGCAGGCAGTAAATTTCAACTCAAAAGATCAAATAATCATGTCTGGAAGCAAGTATGAGAGCATCAGAATTCCAATATTGAAGAAGGCTGAATACCCTACATGGAGGGTGAAGATGATGATGTTCTTAGAAGCAACTGATCCTGATTACTTAGATAGAATCCATACAGGTCAGTACCTACCAACCAAACTGGTGCCTTCTACAATTGTGGAAGGAAGACAAATCCCTGAGTATTACACCCTGAAGGACAAGAAAGAATGGACTAATGAAGAAAAACAGGAAGTCTTGAAAGATGCAAAGGTAAGAAATATTCTGCATAACAGTCTTGACTCTGTAATGTCTAACAGGGTAATAGCTTGCAAAACTGCCAAAGAAATCTGGGATGCACCGGAGGTTCAATGTCAAGGAACCAAGGAGATAAAGAAAAATAGAAGATCTGTTCTAATCCAAGAGTATGAATACTTTGAGGCTAAGCAGAATGAGTCCCTCACAGATATCTATGACAGATTTCTAACTCTGTTGAATAACTTGGCTTTGGTGGATAAAGTATATGACAATGAAGATTCAAACACCAAATTTCTGAGGGCTCTTCCAGAAGAATGGGATCTGCAGACATCCTTGATTAGAGACAGGGCTGATTTGGATGAGATGTCCTTAGATGAAGTTTATGGCAAATTGAAAACTCATGATCTGGAGTTACAGCAAAGAAGAAACAGAAAGAGTAACAAGGCAAGACCTATTGCTTTGAATGTTGAAGCAAAAATTGAAGAACCAAAGGAAAAGGTGCTTAAGGCTTCAACAAGGAAAGGGAAAGAAGTAGTACTCCAAGATAGCAGTGAATCAGAGTTTGAGGCAAACTCTGATGTAAACTCTGATAATTCTTCAGACTCTGACATGATGGAGATGTTTGCTATGTTTGTCAAAAGCTTCAAGAAATACAGAAAATTTAGGAAGCAAGGAAACTATCAGAAGAAGCATAGTGAGTCAGACAAGAAAGACAGATTCAGAAAAAGAGAAGATAGAGATGGAAAATCAAAAACTCTTGATAAATCAAAAGTCAAGTGTTACAAGTGCAACAAGATGGGACATTTTGCTACTGAGTGCAGAAGCAAGGAATCTGGGAAAGCTCTCATCACATCAAAGAAAGATTGGATGGACTCCTCAGACTCTGAAGAAGAAACTAATTATGCTCTCATGGCAAACTCTGATTCTCTCATCTTAAACTCTGACAAGGTACCAAACTCTGTTTTCAATTTTGATACTGAAGATATTCATGAATTAAAGTCTTTTCTTAGAAATTTGCATGTTAGCTTTAAGTCACAGTCTCTTGAGAATGAAAGATTAAAATCTGAAATACAAACTCTGAATGCTAGGAATGACTTTCTTGAAACTGAACTTGTACACATGCTTAGCTTTAAGAAAGACTGTGAGAATGCTATACACATGCAAACTCAGTTGGAAATACAAGTCACATATTTGAAATCTGAGATAGCTAAGGAAAAAGAGACCTTCAGAGTTTGGACAAACTCTGGTAAGAAGGTCCAACAAATGCTTTCTGAAAAGAATTGGACATCTGCCCTAGGTTATGAATCTGATAAAGAAATTCACACTAATTCACACACAAAAGGAACATTGAGTGAACCTGTGAAGTTTGTTAGAGCTAGTGATAATAAGAAAACTCTCCCTGAATGCTCTAAAAACAATAGTGTGCTAGACTCTAAAAAGGTGAATGTAGGGTTACTTTCTCAGAAGCAACTTAGAGAAAAGTTGAAGGCAGTCACTAAGAAATCTAAAAAGGTGAAAAGAAATAGGAATGGTAAAGTAGGAATTACTAAGGAGAATAATTACATTAATATCCCTGATGCTCCTAGGAAAACCTGTTTTACTTGTGGTAATTCTAATCACCTTGCTATTGATTGCAAACACAAGAAAAAGAAAGAACCTGAAAGACCTAGGTTTGAGGCTAGAAAACAAACAAGAAACAATCCCTGTTTTCATTGTGGTAGTTTATGGCGTACCATTTATACATGCAAAGATTATCATAATTTGTATTACAATTCTTACAAACCACAGCCTCGAATAAGTAATTCTCCAAAACATACTGTCAAGCAAATATATGTGATAAAGTCTGATAAAAGGAGTGTAAACTCTGACAGTACAAAATCTGTGAATGCAAACTCTGATCATGTAAACTCTGTTAACACAAACTCTGACAAAAGAACTTCTGCTGCAAAAGTTAACAAGTTTTCAAAGAAAGGACCCAAACTAGTTTGGGTCCCCATAACTACTAATTAAATTGCATTTACTGATTGCAGGGAAACAGAAAGAACATTCTAGTGATTGATAGTGGATGTTCTGCACATATGACTGGAAATAAATCCCTGCTTTCAGAGTTTGAGGAGAAGGCTGGCCCAGCAGTATCTTATGGAGATGGCAACATAGGACGAACACTGGGATATGGCAACATTGTGATTGGAAATGTCATCATTGAAAAAGTAGCTCTGGTTGAAGGACTCAAACATAATCTGCTCAGTGTGAGTCAAATGACAGACAAAGGTTTCTCTGTGGAATTTCATGGAACTCATTGTGAAGTGAAAAGCAAGAAGAATGGAAAAGTAGTTCTTATTGGCCACAGACATAATAACCTATTTGAAGCTAGCTTGGATGTTAATTCTAATGGTCCCTTAACCTGTCTACTTGGAAAGGCATCACCAATGGAAAGCTGGAATTGGCACAAAAAGTTGTGTCACTTGAACTTTGGAAACATTAATGAGTTAGTGAAGAAGGACCTAGTTAGAGGTCTTCCAAAAGTTCAATTTCATCCTGATGGACTCTGTGATTCATGTCAAAAGGCCAAACAAAGGAAGACATCTTTCAAGAGCAAAACTGAAAACTCTATTGATCAACCTTTTCATCTATTGCATCTTGACTTATTTGGTCCAGTTAACATCATGTCCATTGGAAAGAAGAAATACACTCTGGTAATAGTTGATGATTTCACTAGATTTACTTGGGTGTACTTTTTGCACAAGAAGGATGAAACTGCAGAAACAATCATTGATCATATTGCAATGATTGAAAATGGATCAACTCACAAAGTAAAGAATTTAAGGAGTGACAATGGAACAGAGTTTAAGAACTCAACAATGGAGGAATTCTGCTCAACAAAAGGTATTACTCAACAATTCTCAGCACCTGGCACACCTCAACAAAATGGTGTAGTGGAAAGAAAGAACAGAACTTTAATAGAAGCTGCCAGAACAATGCTAGAAGGAGCAAAACTACCTACTTATTTTTGGGCAGAAGCTGTGAACACTGCATGCATCACTCAGAATTGTTCTTTAATAAACAAACATGGAATGACTCCATATGAATCTTTGAAAGGAAGAAAGCCAAATGTCAAGTACTTTCACATCTTTGGATGCAAGTGTTTTATTCTCAAAACACATCCTGAACAATTGAAGAAGTTTGAACTTAAAGTAGATGAAGGAATTTTTATTGGATATGCAACAACTTCTAAAACCTCTTCAAGGGCATTCAAAGTATTCAACTTAAGGACAAGGACAGTCATGGAATCAATTAATGTCTCCTTTGATGAAGGGAAGATAGATGGGTTACATGATAAAGATGCACAGGAAACTCTGAGATTTGAGAATGAACTGCAGAAAATAAACTCTAACGAGATAAACACTGATCAACCAAATCCTGGAGAAGCAAACTCTGATTCTTTAAACTCTGATTCAGAAATGATTGAAATAGAAATTGAAGAAACTGCACATGTTGAGGGGGAGCAACATCAATCAAATACTGACATTGGAGATTCAACTATTGAAATATCAGAGTCTGACCAAACTCTGAACAACACAAACTCTGAAACCCTAAACTCTGATCATTCAAACTCTGAGACCACAAACACTGATACCTCAATCTCTGATAATTCAAACTCTGAGTACATAAACTCTGAGACATCAAATACTGATGGAAACACATCTTCAGGGGGAGGATCATCATTTACAGAAGGATCATTCTATGAAGGCACAGATCATGGGGGAGCATCTAGTTCAAGGAACTTTCCACATCCAAGGAAATGGACTAAAGATCACACACCTGATTTAATTATAGGTGATCTGGAAAGTGGAATAAAAACAAGAAAAGCTACTCAAAATGAATGGCTATTTCATAGTTTTCTTTCACAAACAGAACCAAAGAAGGTTGAAGATGCTTTGAAAGATGCAGATTGGATTACTGCAATGCAGGAAGAATTGAATGAGTTTGAAAGGAATGAAGTTTGGACCCTAGTCCCAAGGCCAAAGAACAGATCTATTGTTGGCACAAAATGGGTATTCAGGAACAAGACAGACTCTGATGGAATAATTACAAGAAACAAGGCAAGACTGGTAGCCAAAGGTTATTCTCAACAGGAGGGGATTGATTATGATGAAACCTATGCACCTGTAGCTAGACTTGAGGCAATCAGAATTTTTCTTGCTTATGCTGCTCATAAGAAATTCAAGGTCTACCAGATGGATGTTAAAAGTGCATTTTTAAATGGTGAACTTGAAGAAGAAGTCTATGTTGAACAACCACCTGGCTTTGTCAATACAAAATATCCAAGTCATGTCTACAGACTGGATAAAGCTCTATATGGACTAAAGCAAATACCAAGGGCCTGGTATGAAACTCTGGCTCTATTCTTACTTGAAAATGGTTTCACTAGAGGAAAAATTGATAAAACCTTGTTTTACAGAACTCAAGGTAAGGATTTATTATTGGTTCAAATATATGTTGATGATATTATATTTGGTTCCACTAATGAGAAACTCTGTGAAAGATTTTCAAAGTTAATGCAGTCCAGGTATCAAATGAGCATGATGGGAGAATTGAGTTATTTTCTAGGTTTACAAGTGAAACAGACTGAGGAAGGCATTTTCATTAATCAGTCCAAATATACAAAGAATCTACTCACTAAATTTCAAATGCAAGATTCTGCATCTGCTACAACTCCCATGGCTACTGCAACAAAACTTGATCAAGACACTGGAGAACCTGTTAATATTACTGTATACAGAGGAATGATTGGTTCTCTACTTTATTTGACTGCAAGTAGACCAGACATCATGTTTGCCACATGTCTATGTGCTAGATTTCAAGCAAATCCAAGAGCACCTCATTTGATTGCTGTGAAAAGGATTTTCAGATATCTCAAGAGCACTGCTAATCTTGGCTTATGGTATCCTAGAGAATCTGATTTCAAATTAATAGGCTATTCAGATGCTGACTTTGCAGGATGCAAGATTGACAGGAAAAGCACAAGTGGCAGTTGTCAATTTTTAGGTGGAAGACTTGTGTCATGGCAAAGCAAGAAACAGAAATCGATTTCAACATCAACAGCAGAGGCTGAATATATTGCTGCTGGAAGCTGCTGTGCACAGATCTTATGGATGAGAAATCAATTGCTAGACTATGGTTTGAAATTTTCAAATATTCCTATTTATTGTGATAACCAAAGTGCTATTGCAATGACAGGAAATCCAGTTCAACATTCTCTAACAAAGCACATCAGTATCAGATATCACTTCATAAGGGAACATGTGGAGGAAGGCACAATTGAATTACATTTTGTTCCTACAGATCAACAATTAGCAGATATATTCACCAAGCCTTTGCCTGAAGCAACATTTAACAGACTGGTTTCTGAATTAGGGATGGTGACAAGTGGCTCAACTTAGCAAGTTTCAGACACTCAGAGTATATGTCAGAGTATGGGGAATACAAACAGCAAAGAAGGATATTCTCTGACATTAAGAGAATTGATGACAAGAAGAAGAGTCTACCTGCCATGACATATCAACAGGTAATTCAGGTAAAACTCTCCACCTACAAACCTTCTATCTACAATGCTTCATTTTTTTTTGGTGAAATGGTGCAGGAACAAGTTTTGGAGAATCCCCCTGCACCTACCCAAGTAGCCAAATCACCTTCCACTAAATAATCTAAGAAATCACTATCTAGAAAACCAACCTCTGGTGTCTCTCAAAAGGCACCAGTTGCAAAAAGAAGGAGATTGGTACAAACTAGGCTTATAGATGAGCAAAGTGATGAGAAGCTCAACCCTCTAGAGAGACAGGTTATTGAAGGACTTTCTTTGTTAAAGGAAAGTAATGATGCACCTGAATCTAACTTTCAAGCCAAGTCTGTAGACTCTCAAAAGGCTACAGACTCTGAAAAACCTAGGGAAGCACCTCAGGATTCTCATATTGAGTCTCTTGAGAAATCTTTTGCTAAGAAGTACAGAAGGTTAAGGAAGGCTTATTCTGCACACACACACAAGCCTGTTATTATTACTAACCCTGTTTTGCAGAAAATAGATGCTCCCAAAGCTTCTGCAGAGCCAGACTCTGAAATAAAGAAAACACCTGAACCAGAGTCTAATGTTGAGTCAGAGTCTAGACTGCCTTTAGACTCTGATCATGACACATTTCGGGAAGGAATGCCATTGGATGCAGCCTCAAGTCTAATTGATGAGATCATTATTCCAAGTGATGAGGTACTGCTATTCCTATATCCTTTGGTGGAATCAGTTGAAGATCCAGGGCAATATCAGACTAAATCTCAAGTCTTGGATTTTCTTACAACCTATGAAGCCCTAAGGAAGAGAATGGAACAGGAGCTACAAATGTCTGCACAGGATGTGGTCAAAAATCTATACAGCTACCTATTCAACTCTTCATTACAAGTACAAGCAGCTGGGCTCATAGAAGGCAAGACAAATGAAGTTCTCAAAGCACTAGGTGTGCCAGACTCTGAACAGCAAATTTCAAAGAAGCCTAAAAGGCTTAAGGTCCACATAAGGAGGGAATCAGAGTATGTTGCCGAGTTGGAAACTGAGATTGAGCAACCAGTTTTTGACTATGAAGCAATTTGGGATAATGAAATTACCTACAGGACAGCCATTTAATGGATTTCTCATGTTCAACCTCTGTCAAGACAGGTGGTTGACTTTCTAGTCCACATTGTAGGAAAGGTGGCCAACGAATACATCTATACAACATATGAAGGTAGATTGGATCAACTCAAGGGCTCATATTATTAGAAGATTGCAAGGGAACTGCAGGACTCCTTTAACATGACTCTTTCCCAGGCCATTAATGTCATCCATGCAAGGACTTTTCTAAATAAACACTTGGATGCATTGACTATGGAAGAACCACAGGAGGTAGCAGGTAGTGCAAGGTAGTTGGAGGATGGGACTAGTGCACCAGTGGTGACTAGTGATAAAGATGCTCAGTCTGCCTCACCCACACAAGAACCACCTAGTCAGAGGTTGGGTGATAGTGGGGCAGGGGAGTATGCTGTTAGGCCCTCCTTGACAACTCACCAAAAAGCTGATGAGAACCCCAATGATATGGGAGGACAAACTCTTATGGATGCTCATGAAGAAATTTCCCAATCTATTCTGTCAGAGTCTATCCACCTTGAGGGGGAGTCTCATGCACAAACAGTCCAAGATGGCAACACTCAGACTCTGGCTTCTAATGAAGTCATACTGAAGCTGTCAGAGCCTAGAGTAGACCCTGAGACTGGAATACTGGAGCCAACAGACTCTGAAAAGAGAGAAGATGCTTGTAAGGGTTCAGGATCTGTTGCTGCTCACCCCTTGGTGGAAACCCCTAGCCTTCAGACATTTGAAGGGGTTCCCCTCTATCAAGGAGGTTCAGGTATTGTAGCACATAATTCTTCTCTCAACCCCTCTTCTGTAGGATTTTTGAGTGCACCTTCCAAATTGAGTGAAAAAAATAATAATAATAATAATTGAGAGGCTGGCACTGGTCCAGGCAAAAGGAGAGGTAGATACGGCTGTAGAGAAGCCTGAGTGAGAATGAGAGAGTGGGTGCCCAACCCCACTGTGAGGATGGGAGATTAGGGTATCCTGAACCTAGCTTTACTTATTGGGATCAAGATTTTCCACATAGTTGGTCCAATGAGTTGAAGCAGGGGATGGATGAAAATTCATTTTTGTTGTTTGACAGAATTCACTCCCTTCACTTATTCACAGAAGTAGCTTTCAAGGATGCTATTGCTGATATTACTACCACTCAAGCTTCTCTCCAAACAACAGTCTCTGACTTAACCACAAAGGTTGATTCAGTAGTTGTAGCACAGTTCACTTTCTCCACAGTCTTAGCACAGATTCTTTTGGTTGTCACAGGTGGTGATGATGTCAAAAAGGGGGAGAAGAAAAGTGATTCAAGAAAGGTGATTCCTCCAGGAGAAACAAATAAGAAATGATTATTTTATACTGTTCTAGATTAATTATTTCATTTTTTAGTTTTGACATCATCAAATCTTGATTTATGCTTCATTGTTTATAAAGCATAAATAGGGGGAGATTGTTAGGAATATATTAATTTGATGATGTACAAAATACTAGAACAGGATTTAGCACAGTCTATCTGCAAGAATCAATCAACGGATATCTATCTGCAAGAAGCAATCGACTGATAAATATCGATCGATAAGTCATCAACTGATAATAAGCCATCGACTGATAAAGCCAATCGAGAAGTCATCGATCGAGAACTCAAGTCATCAACTGATATTTATCAATCGAGAACTCAAGTCATCAACTGATATTTATCAATCGAGAACTCGACAACATATATTTCCTGATCGAGAACTCATCAACGGATATATAGTCATCAACAGATATTTATTGATCGAGAAGTCATCAACGGATATTTACCAATCGAGAAGTCTCACAAGTACTCGATTGATTAGCTCACAGCCTGACTTCTCGAAGCTTAAAGGAGATGAGTATTCGGTTGATTCAAACAGCTAGTTTAAAGGAAAGTCTTCGAAGATCAAAACAAATTTATTGCAGATATGCTATGGGAAGGAAAGGGAAAATTAAGGAAGCTGTCGGTCAGAGTTTACTCTATCAGAGAATACTCGATCAGAGTTTACTCTAACAGAGAATGCTCTATCAGAGAATACTCGATCAGAGTTTACTCTAACAGAGAATGCTCTATCAGAGATTATCAACCGACAGAGTTTATCAGAAAAGGAAATAGATAAATCAGAGTCTGATTTGGATAGTAAGAAGGAATTCAAGTGCAAGTCTAATTACCTTATTAAATCTATTCTTATCATAATCTGTTTTGTAATTGTATTTGTAGCTGTGTCTATATAAACACAGAGATAGGTTATAATTCAATGTCGAATTATGTCGAATTAAGAATTTATATAAAAGCAATATCTTGTAACCTAGCAGCTCTTAAGAACTTTATATCTTGAGATAGTTTTGTATTCAAGTTCATTATTAATACAAAACAGTATTCCATTCAACATACTTGTGTTCATAATCGATTTACAGGCACTATTACATTCAACCCCCCTTCTGTAATAGATTGATTATTCTGGGAAACATTTCAACCATAAAATTAAAATATGAGTATTTCAATATTGAGTCAATCTAAATGAGTCTTTTACATTCCCTTTTGTACACTTCTTAACTAATATGACTAATTATGTTATAAATAATTAATCATCACTTTAATGACAAAATGAGAATATTTTAACATCCTTTAAATTTTAATATTTATTTCGTATTAAAACATAAATAGTAATATATTTTTTTCCAAAATGACAATGCATTAATGTCCTTTAAAATTTAATATTTGTTTCCTTTCTAAAACATAAAGAGTATTAATTATTTAAATTTAAGTTACAGTTTTATTTTATTTAAATATATTATTTTTAAAAAATCCATGAGGTATAGTTTGATAATTTAAAAATATATATTCAACGATCACAATGATTTTTAAATAATCTGTGTTGGTTAGAAAATTTCATGTGTACGTAAATCTACCGAGTCAAAAGAATTATATATAGTTTTGTTAACGATATATTTTGAGATATATAATTTTTCAAATTGTAAAATTAATTAGAAAATTTTATAAAAGTATAATAATAATAATATATTAAATAAAATCATTTTCTTAAAAATATGATATAACAAATTAATTAAGTTAATTAAATATGCATAAGAGTATAATAGTAGGTTAATTAATAGTATATAAGGGTATAATAGTAACTTAAAATTAGAATTAATTAACTGTTGACATATGAATAGTATGTGATGTGGCATGTGAGGTAGAATAAAATCATTTCCCAAAAAGTATATATTATGGTATTATATAATAGGGAGATTTGTTTCTTTTCTAAAACATAAAGAGTATTAATTATTTCCAATTCAAAAAAAAAATAATTTTAAATTAATAATTATCAATTTAATTTTAGACTTTTTCTCATTCAACTAATGATTAATTTTCATAATTATTTTAAATTTTTTAATAATATCTACCACACAATATGGTTAACCACTGATTTTTTTAATAGTTTTCAACCAATCATTCACATTATTTTTTACACATTTTAACTAAAATGTCTAACTATGGTATAAATAATTAATCATTTGTTTAATGTCCTTTAAATTTTAATATTTGTGTCCACTTAAAATATAAAGAGTATTAATTATTTTTGAAATGACATTGTTTTAATGCCTTTAAATTGAAATATTTATTTCCGTTTTAAACAGAAAGAGCATTAATTGTTTCAAAAATGATAATGTTTTATTATTCTTTAAATTTTAATAATTGTTTTCTTATAAAACATGAAGCGTATTAATTGTTTCTAACTTTAAAAATCTTTAATATTTTATTATAATAACTCAGTCTATCACAATATGTGATTAAACAATCACTGATATTTTAAGCGTTTTCTACCAATCAGATAAGAATATTTCAATATTCAGTCAATAAAATTGAGTCTTTTACCTTCCGTTTCATATACTTATTGACTAATATGGCTAATTAAGGTATAAACAATTAACCATCAATTCAATGATAAAATAATAATATTTTAACGTCCTTCAGATTCTAATATTTTTTTATTTTTAAAACAAAAAATATATAAAAATTTTCTAAAATGATATTGAACCTTTTAGGTTTTGATGATCACAATGTTAGCTAGCTGAAAACTTGTATATCATATAAAATAGCAAGTTGTTATACATCTACTAACATGGTTTTGCAGGTATTAGCTTACTGATATGTTTTATGAGTATAATATGTTTAAATACATTGACAGCAAGCTGATAGCAGGAAAAAGAGTATTCCAGCAAGCTGATAACATGGATATATTCTGTATCAGCGAGCTGTCACTGGAAGCGCATAAACTGTTTGGATATGCAAGAAAGTCTGAAATTCATGGAGATTTTGTAGGATCTTACTTGTACGAGTTTATCTAATATATATATATATATATATATAGTTATAGTTATAGTTATATATTATATTAGAGCTCAGTTTTACTTTATTCAAACATATTTTATTATTCAAATTAGTTTTCCTATTTAATAGGAGTTGGAGTGGTACTAAACTTTATCTTCTAAAACCAACTCTTATCTATATATATATTTAAACTTATATTGAGGCTGATTTCAAACGTTCTTATTATATTTCTATCATCAATATTAGGGGTGTTCACCGGACCGCCCACACCGCATAAACCGCCCACACCGCACCGCAAAACGCGGTTTTTAATTTTTATGGTGCGGTTGGTGGTTGGATTTTTTACAAACCGCGCGGTGCGGTGCGAGTTGCGGTTTTATATTTTGGTAGTGTGGTTCAAACCGCACCGCACCGCATATAATATTAAAATATATATTTTATATATTATATTTATATATTATATATTATATTTTATTTTATTTACATATTACATATGAATTTAATAATTTATTAACAGATTGTGTTAATTTATTTTAACCCAACAGGCCTGGTCCATATTCCATATTACAGTAGATATTTATCTATTTAGTATTTAGCCCAAAAGCCCCAAACACTTACCTAACCTTACAACCCTAATTTATTCTATCGAATCTCATATTCTCACCTTACGCCTCTCTTTCTCAAACTCACGATCTTTCTTAGATTTTCACAAACCCTAATTTATTGTAAGTATATATCTTATTATCTTTCTTGGATTTTCATTCTTATTTGGATTCTTGGATTCTCATATTACTGTCTTGTATCTTTTTTCAGATGGAACAAAACTCACAATCTGTTGAAAATCCGATGAGTCCAACCACTCCGGTGAGCCCAATTACTCCGGTGAGCCAATTCCAAACTTTTGAGTCGACAACAGTCACAACACCATCATTGCAAGGACCTTCAACAGAAGCACCTTCATTGCAAACACCTTCAACGCTGACAAAAAAGGTACCTTCTCAGAAAACAAATAGGAGTGAATCTGATGTCTAGGATCATTTCACTAAAAATAAATCTGACCCATCTAATCCCAGGGCTATTCAGATGATGTCTATAAATCTGACCCATCTAATCTCAGATGATGTCTATGAAACTGATCATTCAGGTAGCTGCTACTTTAATCAACTTTGTTAATTTATAAAGTTCTTTTTATTACTTTCTGTTTTCTGATGTATATTTTTATTTTTTTAGGTACATCTGCAGTCATAAATCTTGAGTGCTGAGGTATAATTTACGACCATAGTTGCTACTTAATCTCCCTTGTTAATTTCACAATCTCAATATGTGTTAATGTTTGAAGCTGGTTACATCAATTCTCCTATCAGTGTGAATATTTATTGTCTTGTTCGTATTTGAAATATTTTTTTCTAAACTCTAGAGCAAATTCTATATGATTTTACAGGTTCTGAATCCTTCAGATAAAACAAAAGGTAAAGCTGGTCTGCAGCAGCTGAGCACTTCCACATTGTAATATTTTATTGCAACAGGTTTTACATAGTTGTTAACATTGTAATATTTTATTGGAACAACATATGCAACATGAGGAGGCTGTATATTAGCAAAAAGAAAGAAAAGATGAGGATGCTGGTCTACTGGACATTGCCATACTTGTCATTTGCCATTTTGCCGTACTTGTCATTTGTTATTGTAATTTAGATTCTGTTTTATTATGTTGATTTTGAGATTTTATTTTTCTGATGTAATTTTCACTTTCCTGTTTCCACACTACACTATTTATTTGGCCAGTGAATGAAGAAACTAAATATTTAATGGCTTATAAATATTATTGCAACTTTTAATTTTGCAATTTATTATAATTTTTAAATTTATATTGTAGACCGCACAAACCGCATAGACCGCACCGCACCGCACCGCATTTATGTGGTGTGGTTTACGCGGTTTTTAAGTGACGCGGTGCGGTCGCGGTTTGAAAATATGACCAAACCGCATGCGCGGGTTGGTCCGTGGTTTTGAGGAAAAACCGCACCACCCGCACCGCGAACACCCCTAATCAATATACGTAGCTTTGAATATCTATATTTGTATTATCTTAACCAATTCGAACGTTGTAATTCCAACATTAATTGGCTTTGTTAATTCGAATGTAGTATATATATATATATATATATATATATATATATATATATATATATATATATATATATATATATATATATATATATATATATAACGGTATGTATTATTTGCTAAGAGTGTGGAACCAAGTGAAGACATACTGATTTGCAAAACATATACACACTTCTTCTCAAACTCAAATCTTTCTTAGATAACATCTTTGAGCTCTAGTATTATATATATATATATATATATATATACCTGATAAGCTTATAGTTTGAGTTATAACTTTTATTCACTTGTAATCGTTTGGTTGTAATCAAGTTGTGGCTGGATTGTTAGGCTTATGGAACAGGATTCAAGGGAACTAGAGGCTAGAGCAGGATGTACTATGGTAGTATAGTTCTTAGAGGGCAGATTAGTTCAGTGGAACAAGGGTTTCAGTAAGCTAGGATCAGCTGTAAGGGATGAAGGGTGGAATGTTATTGTAATCTGTAATCGTGGTTTGATTTGAATAATAATATTCTATCTTATCAGTTAGTAGGGGACTAGGACGTAAACCATAGGGGAATAGGGGTCGAACCTAGCTAAAAGATCTGGTGTTATTTATTTTTCTGTACAACATTGTATATAGTAGCTAGCTGACGGTGTCTATTAATTAATCTTAGCTTGCTGAAAGGTTAATTAACTTGGTAAAATTAAAATCGGTCATTGTTAGCCATAACACCTATGCACCCCCCTCTAGGTGTGCATTTTCATTTGGTATCAGAGTAGGCTATACTAATATCTTCTGTAACAAGAAAGTATAGAACAAATGGCTGACAAATATCCAATGGGAAGCTCAGGCTCGAGGGCACCTCTTCTACTTGGCACAAACTACAACTGGTGGAAAGGTAGAATGATGCAGCATTTGGCCAGAGAACCCATGGAGTGGAGAGTTATAGAAAAAAGGTCCTTTCAAGTTTCTTACTACAGATGGTAAAGAAAAAGATATAGATGAACTCACTGCTGATGAGCTGATCAAGTTTGCTTACAACAACCGAGCTATCAACACTATCATGACTGGTTTATGTCCTAAAGAGAATGACAAAGTTTCTTCATGTACTTCTGCAAATGAGATGTGGGACACTATTGAATTGTGTCATGAAGGTTTGAAAGCCTTGAAGAAGGTTAAACTCAGCAAGCTGATGAACGAGTATGGTAATTTGAAGCTCAATGAAGGTTAATCTATTAAGGATGCTTAAGCTTGGTTCCAAGTCACTATGAATGGTCTCACTTTACTTGGCAAGAAAATTCCACAAGAAGAGATCAACATGAAAATCATTAGTGTTGTACCGTGGATCTATGAACCAAAGGTCACACTACCTTGGAATCTTCTCCATAAATTGATAGAATAGACACTCTAAGTGTTTTTGCTGAATTGGAGCAGTTTGAAGGCAAGATAAATGCTAGTCATGCAAATTCTACTTCTGATCTCACATCAAAGATGAAGAATTCAACACTTCATGGTGATGACAGCAAGCTGGAATATGATGATGAATCAGATGAGGAAATAACTCTCATATCCAGAAAAACCAGAAAGATGATCGAACAGAAAAATAAGATGAAGAGAGAAATGAGGAGTTCAGGTTTCTCTAAAACCAAGAAGTTATCCAAAGATTCCAAAGGAGATTCAACATGTTTTGAATGTGGCAAACCTGGCCATTTCAAGAAGGACTGTTACAATCTAAAAGGGAAGCAATAAGCTGGATACAAAGACAAAAAGAAATCTAAAGCCTTGCTAACCTAGAGTGATGTCGAAGAAGACATCTCACCAAGTGACAGTGATAATAATGATGATATGGTTAACTTTGCATTAGTTGGAATGAAGGATGATATTGTTCGAGGCTTAACTGAGAAGATCAGTACTGAAAGTTATTCTGATGATGATAAAAGTGAGGTAAACTCATTTAGATTTGATATTTCTTCTGATAATATTATTCTAGATGAACTAACCATGTAGGATCAAGATACTATTCCATTATAGGAATATAACTCAGTAAGAACAGAAAACAACAAGCTATCAAAAAAGAATGCTTACCTTAGACAGATGGTTCAAGATTTAATGGAAAAAGTGAAATCACTAATTAAAAACAAGGATCCTGTTCAAGCTATAAATGAAGTCAAAATCAAAGAGCTTGAATTAAAAATTGAAGATCTAGAAGGTTTCAAAAAGATTTTGTTAAAAAGGAACAATGCTCTAGCTGATGAGATTTCTTGTCTAAAGGCTGATATAGAGGCAAGAGATGCTTGTCTGGAAACATTCAAACTCAGAGAATCTGCTAAGAAAGAATCATCTCAGCCTGCTGAAACTACATCTCAGCCTGCTGAAACATCATCTCAGCGTTCTAACAGTACATCTTAGGCTGCTACCACTTTATCAAAGCAAGCAAAAAGAAGTGTTTCCTTGGAGAATGAAGTTATTAAGCTCAGAAAAGGCATGGGTACTTTTGTTCAAGGAGAAGAAGGTCTCAAATCAATGATGAAAAGCATCAAGGTACCTTTGGACAAAGAAGGAGTTGGTTTAAATTTCAACAAGAGAGCTACTGCACTAAAGTATGAAGACAGAAAAGGAAAGCCATACAAATATGTTATACCCTGGACAAGATGCAAGAAATGTGGTGATAAAGGTCATCTAGCTCAAAATTGCAGATCTCATCGAGCTACCAGAATTTACCAGAATGTAGCTGATAGGAATCCAACTTACTAGAACAAATAGACAACTAGCCAAAATGGATCTGGCAGAAAACAAAGAACACAAAATTCCTCTCCTAAAGTGGTCCAAATGTGGATCAAGAAATCTGAATTAAATGTTCTTTATATACTTGCTACTAACCAATCAAGACCTAAACCAATATGGGTACCAAAAGGTTAAGTGATGTTTTTGTTTGTTTTGTAGATATGTCTTACTGCCAAGATCAAATCGAAATCTTGGATCATTGATAGTGGATGTACAAGACATATGTGTGGAGAAAAAGCTCAATTTATTAATCTCAAATTTAAGAAATGTGTAGGTGTCACAATTGGTGATAGTAAGACTCTTCCTATTCTGGGTAAATGTAAAGTAGTTAATGACACAACTTTTATTGATAATGTTCGTTATGTTAAAGGCTTAAAATATAATTTTCTTAGTATAAGTTAGTTGCATGATGATGGTCATTCAGTTGCTTTTAATAAAGATAAATGTGTTATTATTGTTCCTACTAACCAGATTCCTCTAGTTGCTATAAGTGAAGGCAATGTGTATGTTTTAGACTTTGAATTGCAGGAAACAGCTTACTGCTTAGCTGCTGTTGACAATGATCCAACAATCTAGCATAGAAGATTGGGTCATGCTCACATGGACTTGCTCAAGAGATTATCCAGCAAAAAGTTAGTGAGAAGTTTTCCAAAATTGAAGTATGTCAAGAAATAAGTTTGTGATGCATGTCAATTGGGCAAACAGATTCAAAGTTCTCATAAGGCCAAAAAGGTGGTATCTACTACAAAACCCTTAGAATTATTGCATGCAGATTTATTTGGTCCAGAATCTTATAAGAGTATTGCAGGTAAACAATATGGTTTTGTTATTATTGATGATTAAACTCGTTTTACTTAGGTTTCATTCCTTTGTACTAAAGATTCTACTTTTGAAAAATTTGATAAGCTAATTAGAGTACTTGAGAACAAGTTGGACACAAGATTTGTACGTATAAGAAGTGATCGAGGTGGTGAATTCAAGAAAGTTTTTGTCACTTACCGTGAAGCAAGGGGCATCACTCATGAATTCTTTGCACCTAAAACTCCACAACAGAATGGAGTAGTGGAAAGAAAGAATAGGTCTTTGGAGGAAACTGCTATAACTTTATTGCAGGAAAGCATTCTGCCACGAAGCTTTTGGGTAGAAGTAGTGAACACTGCCTGTTATGTTCTCAACAGAGTGGTGATCAGGCCTATTCTTGAGAAAACTCCATATGAGCTGTTGAGGAACAAAAGGCCTGACATCAGTTACTTCAAGGTGTTTGGCTCAAAGTGTTTTGTCCTCAAGAAAATTGACAAGGATGGTAAATTCGATGCTAAATCTTATGAGACAATTTTTCTTGGCTATTCTTTAAATAGTAGAGCATATAAAGTCTTTAATTTAAAGAAATGCATTGTTGAGGAGTCTATTGATGTTATTGAACCTAACAATGATCTGCAATAGATGAGGAAGATGATGCAGATGATGATGATGATAGAAGCAATAAAGCTACTGTTGGAAGCACTAAAGCTACAACAACATCAGGTAGTCAGCAAGCTGACAAGATAAAAGAGCAAGCTGCTACAACATCTACTGCTCAACAAACAGACAGTCATCAAGCTGGAACATCCAATCAGCCAGCTGACACTGCAATCTCAGTAGATGATACTATTGAACAGTTGTCAATACTCAATCTAGGAGGGTCACAAACTCCTATAGCAAGGACAACAACTTCTTCTAGAACTGTTCATGAAGAGATATCCCAACATTCTCTCCCTAAAGCTACACGAACTGTGAAGAATAATCCACCAACACAAATCATTGGTGATGCTTCTGAGGGTGTTAAGACTAGAAGAGGGAAAGCAAACTTCTGTGCTTTTGCAGCTTTCCTAGCTCAAGAGGAACCCAAAAATGTTCAAGATGCTTTAGAAGATGAAAATTGGATCATGGCTATGCAAGATGAGCTAAATCAATTCAAAAGATGTGATGTATGGAAACTTGTGGAAAAGCCTAAAGATGTCTCAGTCATTGGTACTAAATGGGTCTTCAAGAACAAAGTTGATGAATTTGGTACATTTACAGGGAACAAGACAAGGCTAGTTGCACAAGGCTACAATCAACAAGAAGGGATTGATTTTGATCAGACTTATGCACCTGTTGCAAGGCTAGAGTCAGTAAGAATGTTACTTTCATTTGCATGTTACAAGAAATTCAAGTTTCATCAAATGGATATCAAAAGTGCATTTCTTAATGGTTATCTCAAAGAGGAAGTTTATGTCAAGAAACCTCCGGGCTTCGAGCATGAAAAGTATCCAAACCATGTCTACAAATTGAAGAAATCATTGTAAGGACTAAGGCAAGCTCCTAGGTCTTGGTATGAACGGTTAAGTAAGTTTCTACTCAAGAATGACTTTATTCGAGGTAAAATTGATCCAACTTTATTCCTTAAAATTGATGGTAAGAATATACTTGTTGTTCAAATTTATATGGATAATATCATATTTGGATCAACTAATGATGCCATGTGTGAGTGGTTTTCAAAGTGTATGCATAGTGAGTTTGACATGAGCATGATGGGTGAACTCAATTACTTTTTGGGTCTTCAAGTCAAACAAACAAAAGATGGAATCTTTTTGCATCAATCTAAAAACATCAAAAATCTATTCAAGAGATTTGGATTTGAAAATGTCAAGGCAAAATCAACACCAATGAGTCAAGCTAGGAAGCTGACAATAGATGAAAAAGGTATAGATGTTGATATTCGTAGTATAGAGGTATGATTGGTAGCTTACTGTATCTTACTGCTTCTAGACCTGATATAATGTATGTAGTTTATGTATGTGCTAGATTTCAATACAAGCCTAAGGAGTCCCATTATAACGTTGTTAAGAGAATCTTTAAGTATTTAAGTGGTACTATTAATTTGCCTTTATTTTATCCTATCACAAATGTATTTGATCTTGTTGGGTATAGTGATGCAGATTATGCAGGTTGTCACACTCATCATAAAAGTACAAGTGGTGTTTGTGCATTTTTAGGCCAGAGTTTGGTCACTTGGCAATGCAAGAAACAGAACTCTGTTGCTTTATTAACAGCCGAGGGGGAGTAATTGATAGCTGACAGCTGTTGCTCTCAAATGTTGTGGATGATTCAAACACTACGGGATTTTGGAATCAAATGTGGAAGGATTCCAATATATTGTGACAATACAAGTGTTATTAACATTTCAGAAAATCCTGTCAATCACTCAAGAACAAAGCATATTGATGTGAGACACTACTTCTTGAGAGATAATGTGGCAAAAGGGAAGATCAAGCTGATTTTTATGCCTACAGAATATCAGCTAGCTGATATCTTTACAAAGCCATTGACAGAAGAAAGATTTTCTATTATTAGAAGGGAACTTGGCATGTTTAACATCTAGTCAGCAAGCTAACACCAAGTTTTCCTAACTTTCAGCTTACTGATTAAATAAATGCCTATATGATTTTATTGATTCAAATGCATATATGGTTTTATTAATTTTACTGATTTCAATTGTTATGTGTTCCGTGTTAAGTTTGGTAACACTCCACTTACTTGTTTACCATGCATATCGATTCAATTTCCTAGATATCTTAATAACTTTGTTCCAAATTCTTTTGAATTATCTTGACTATTAGTTTGGTAACTGTTTTATATTGTTAATTCGGTAATTATCTGATTAACGTGTTTTAAGGAGTTAAAATTTAAAATGTTTATTGTATTAATGGGGAGGGTTTTATCTTTTATTTCTCCAAATAATACCCCTTTAAATCAGTAAAAATAGGAATTTTCGAGTCTATTCACTTCAAACTTTTCAAGTGCCTATATTCTCGCCCAAAGATCAGTTCGAGGCTGTTAGGGTTTTGCTTTAACAGATACACTATTTCTCTTGGTATATCAATCACATTCATTAAAGTCATGATGCAAACTCGCAAGATGAAGGCCGCATCTGCAAGCACTGCCAAAGAGAACAAACTTAAGCATAAGTTGATCGATGAGGATGATGATACTCTGTTAAATCCGGTGTTCTTGGATAGGAAGAAGAGGGATCAAGGATTGTTCATTCTAGAGATCGTGAGGGGTCGAAGGCTAAGCGTGTGAAAAGATGTTTAAGATTCAATTCTGAGGAGTTGGAGTTGAGGTTCAAAACCCTAGACCTTTCAAGTCGAAAGATTATCTATGGGCGTCATGTTTCTGGTAAGGCATTCTTGAATTGTGGTTCTATTAAACTCTTTATAGAGTTAGGGTTTGA
The DNA here is from genome assembly GCA_028671895.1 of Oenanthe sinensis. Lineage (NCBI taxonomy): Eukaryota > Viridiplantae > Streptophyta > Magnoliopsida > Apiales > Apiaceae > Oenanthe > Oenanthe sinensis. Next base: position 104,441 of record JAPMAC010000232.1, read on the forward strand.
GTCGTTTGTTATGGATTTACGAAAAGAGTGTTATCCTGAGTATGTACAAGAATTCTATGCGAATTTAACAACTGATTGATTTATCTGTATTAGATCAATTGAGAGTCTGTCGTGGTATATCTGGTTTGATGGAATTCTGCTGTCATACTACATCATCTGTGGTACCTATGGCACATCTCTTGTTTAAGGTATATATTGCTAATATTTGTCCTAGGGTTGGTAGTAAGACAAATTTTAGTTGTCAAGATTTGGTGATTGTAGCTATGTTATTGACTGGCAGAAAATTTGATTTTTCTGATTTAGTGTTGAAAAACATGATGAATGTGTTTGAACGTAATCAGTCTATAGAGTTACCTTATGGTTGTTTGTTAACCAGAATTTTTGACTGGTATGGAGTTGATTTGAAGGAGGCTGATAAGATTGTTTTTAAAGAATTTCTATATTTTAAGAGTTTGGCCTAGTCTCATTTAAAAATTGAGAAGGATGGGACTCTAGTTCAGGTGGAAGTTCCTACTCCTGTTGCTATTACTGGTGATCAATCAAGTGGTGTTCCTGATAAGTTTGAAGGATTGGAAAAAGAATTGAAGGATGAATATACTAATATGAGTGTAGACATTGCTCATTTGACTCAGAAGATTGAGGTCTTAAGTGATGAGAATAAGTTTTTATGGGAGTTTGTAGTTAGTAAATTTCTTACTAAATATCAGCAAGAACTCAAGATTTCTGATGGAGGAGAGTCCACAGAGTGCAATCTGGTTGGTTTGGCAAGAGCTGCTGTGAAGACTGCTACTGAGCAAGCTAAAAAGAAGCTACATACTGGTAATTCAACAAGTCCAGATGCAAAGGATGAGGATGCTAATGCAGAGGAGGACAAGTTTATTGACAATGATGAAGATGTGACTCCAGATGACCCATAATTTTCTCTTTTTAATGATTAAAGGGGGAGAAATTTGGAAAATTAAAGCATCTGGATAGTTTTTAATTTTTCATTCAAGCATGTTAGACTTGGTACTTATTAGTTTTTGATATTGGTGATTTGATCATCTGCTACTTACTTGTTGGTTTTTATTGATACTGTTTCTGGTTTACATGCTTTGGTGCATGTTGTTAATTACTATGCTATGGATGTTTTTGGATTAAATTATCTATCTGTTAAATTTTAGCATGATATAGTATTTTGTGCAATTTTATATCTGTGTTTATAGGAATAGAGGACTTTAGGGGGAGTATTTTATTCTTCTAAATCATTTGGTGTTAATCATCAAAAAGGGGGAGATTGAAACCCTTTAGGTTTTGATGATCACACTGTTAGTAAGTGAAAACTTGTATATGATATAAAATAGCAAGTTGTTATACATCTACTAACATGGTTTTGCAAGTATTAGCTTACTGATATGTTTTATCAGTATAATATGTTTAAGTACATTGACAGCAAGTTGAAAATAGGAAAACAGAGCGTTCCAGCAAGTTGACAACATGAAAATATTATGTATCAGTGAGATGTCACTAGAAGCGCAAAAATTGTTTGGATATGCAAGGAAGTCCGAAATTCATGGAGATTTTGTAGGATCTTACTTGTATGAGTTTATCTAATATATATATGGTTATATATTATATTAGAGCTCGGTTTTAATTTATTCAAACATATTTTATTATTCAAATTAGTTTTCCTATTTAATAGGAGTTGGAGTTTGACTAAACTTTATCTTCTAAAACCAACTCTTATATATATAAACTTATATTGAGGCTGATTTCAAACGTTCTTATTATCTTTTTATCCTCAATATATGTAGCTTTGAATATCTATATTTGTATTATCTTAGCCAATTCAAACGTTGTAATTCCAACATTAATTGGCTTTGTTAATTCGAATGTAATATATATATATATATATATATATATATATATATATATATATATATATATATATATATATATACTGGTGTGTATTATTTGCTAAGAATGTGGAACCAAGTGAAGACATACTAATTTGCAAAACATATACACACTTCTTCTCAAACTCAAATCTTTCTTAGATAACATCTTTGAGCTCTAGTATTCTCTCTCTATATGTATGTATATATATATATATATATATATATATATGTATGTATGTATATATATATACACGTGAGAAACTTATAGTTTGAGTTGTAACTTTTATTCACTTGTAATCGTTTGGTTGTAATCAAGTTGTGGCTGGATTGCTAGGCTTATGGAACAGGGTTCAAGAGAACTAGAGGCTAGAGAAGGTTGTACTAGGGTAATATAGTGCTTAGAGAGCAGATTGGTTCAGTGGAACAAGGGTTTCAGCAAGCTAGGATTATCTGCAAGGGATGAAGGGTGGAATATTATTGTAATCTGTAATCGTGGTTTGAGTTGATTAATAATATTCTCTTTTACCAGTTGGTAGGGGACGAAGACGTAGACCATAGGGGAATATGGTTCGAACATGGCTAAAAGATCTAGTGTTATTTACTTTTTATGTACAACATTGCATATAATAGCTACATGACGGTGTTTGTTAATTAATCTTAACTAGCTGACATGTTAATCAACTTGGTAAAATTAAAATCGGTCATTGTTAGCCATAAAACCTATTCACCCCCCTTTAGGTGTGCATTTTTATGATAATATTTTAATGTCCTTTAAATTTTAATATTTATTTTCTTCTAAAACATAAAGAGTATTAATTGCATAAAGAATAGACTAATGATTAATTTTCATAGTTATTTAAAAAATTAGAATAAAAATATTAATAGTAATATCTACCACACTATGTGGTTAACAAATAATTGAATTTTCAAGAGTTTTCAACCAATCAAAATTTTGTACACTTTATAATTAAAATGTCTAACTATGGCATAAATAATTAACCCTTATTTTAATAAAAACATGGTAATATTTTAATGTCTTTTAAATTTTAATATTTGTTTCCACTTAAAATATAAAGAATATTAATTATTTCTGAATTGGATAAATTTTAATAGACTTAAAATTTTAATCTTTATTTCCTCCTAAAACATAAAGCGTATTAATTGTTTCCAACTCGGAAAATCTTCAAATTTTATTATAAGTTACTTATAAGTTTTGGATTTCTTATAAGTTACTTATAAGTTGAAAAATATATGTATTTTTCAATTTATATATAACTTATAAGAGGAAATAAACCATGCCAATAGCTCAGTCTACCGCACTCCGTGATTAAATAATTACTGATTTTTCAAAAGTTTTCAACTAAACATGTACGTGAATTTCAGTATTCAGCGAATTAAATTGAGTCTTTCACATTTTTTTCACACTTCTTAACTAATATGATTAATTATGGTATAAATAATAAACCATCAGTTTAATGATATAGTGACAATATTTTAATGTCATTTAAATTTTAATATTTGATTCCTTTTATAAGATAAATAGTATTAATTATTTTTTAAATGACAATGTTTTAATGTAATTTAAATTTTAATATTTTTTACATTCTAAAACATAAAAAATTAATTTTTTTTAACTAAGAAAATCTTTAATTCTAAATTAATAATTGTCATTTTGATTTTAGACTTTTTCTCATTGGACTAAATAACTTTATGATTATCTAAATATTCAGAATAAAAATATTAATAATAATATCTACCACACTATGTGGTTAATCAATTAATGATTTTTTTAATAGTTTTCAACAAGTCAGGTACGACTATTTTAATATTCAACGAATCAAATTGAGTCTTTCACGTTCTTTTTTTTTTACATTCCTTAACTAATATGATTAAGTGAATTAACCATTCCTTAACTAATTTTTGATCCATAACATTAATAAACTCCTTATGCGCACTTTATCCGCTTTAAATAATTCTTTTCCCAACACAAACAAAAAATTGTATAATTTTAAATGTGGTTACATGTGTGCTCCTCAACGATTACAAGCCAACAGATAACTCACATATACATGTTTTACTAATTTAGGACAAACCCATCGGTGATTGAAAGATCCAAATTTAGGATAAATTATTCTAAATTCTCATACATCAATGATTCAAATGGTGATCCAAATTTGGATCAGCACTGTTCACTGATCCAAATTTGGATCAATTGGTTTAATATTAAAATAATGATTTTGTTATTTGTATATTTTTAGTTTACTAGATTTAAAATTGATTTGTGAATTTTTAATTATTTAATTAATAATAATATATAAATAATAGTTAATAAAATTTAAGTTTTAGAATAAAATTTATAATAATGAGAAAAACATATTTTATTAAAATTTAAATAAAAGTACATTAAATGTAAAAAATAAAAAGTACATTAATTGAGTATTTGTGGGAAGAATATACTAATTCGAGAAATTAGTATGTAAGAACGATATTTTATATGCTAAATAATAAAATGCATGTGTTTGTCGTTAATTAAGTATACAATTTTTAAGTTACTTACGTATGTTAAAAAAATTATATCTTTTATGTAATTAATTTAATAAATATACTATAAATAGTTGATAATGATTAAATATTAAAATTAAAATTAAATAATTTAATATAGTATTTATGTAATTTAATATGTAAATAGTGATTTGGATCACGCTATTGGAGGCTGGTCAAAAATTTGGACCAAAATTTGAATCAGTTAGCGATCCAAATTTAAATTTTTGAATCACAACGGCTAGATATGGCCTTAACAAACAAAATATCGGTATCAACCATAGAAAAATTACGCGTGCGAGGGGTTTTAGAACTATTTTAAGCCCTGATAGTTTGGTATAATATAACATAATTCCGATTCCCCAGCAGTGTGAATGATCAACAATTCTATTAGATAAATATATATAATTAGGTTTCGACGCAACTTGGCTGTTATTGTCATCGAGAAACATACGGTCAGACTTTTATAACCTTATCGATTGAGAATCTTAATTGTATAAGCATGTTGTTGATTTTTGGTCCAATAAAAATGTAATTATGGCCAGAAGGTCATAATGATCAAAATTCAGTCGATCCAAATGCCAGTCACTATATACAAAACAATTGTGTGTATAGTGTATAAACAGAGGGCTCGAACCGCGGTAAAATAGGTCCAAAACTAAAGAATTAAATTGAAAATATAAACCAAACCAAACTAAATATATTCAATATATACTGCTCCACACCATGTCCCTATTCCAAAAAGAGACGTAGGGAGACTGTTTCCGTTAAATATATACATATGCAAATATTTCAATAGAAATTTTAAAAAAACAAACAATTAATTACATAATTGAATTAATTACATAATAAATATATTATTATAGTATCCAAAATTAAACTGATCCGATCCGAAATCGAAACGATTATCAGAATGGTAAATCTACATATAATTGAATTCTATTTAAATTATTAAAATAGTGAAGATTTTAAAAATCAAGAAAAATATTTTTCTACAAACTAATCTCCAAACTGTTCAAATAAGTAATACTCTTCAAATAAACCCACTATGCAAGTGATGGTAAGAAAATAATATTTACATTCGATTAAATTGTCAACTTTTTGAAGAGATTAATTTTGACCTGCATGTTATGAATGGGACTTGCCGCAAGTAGAGGGGGTCAAATGAGCGGGCCGGGCGAGTTGTGCCAGTTCCCCGGTGAGCCGGTTTGACCACCTCATGACTCATGCACGGCACGCCGGGGTAGGCGAGCTGTGTCGAGTCGGGGCGGTTCAGAAAATCCTTGACACGTGAACAGCTCGTACGGGTTGGCGGGTTGGCGAGTTAATTTTTTTTTTAATGTTTATTCCATTAATTGCATTGCAGCAGGCGAGGCGAGTTTGTTGTGGTTCGGGCCAAGACAAGTCTTATACTAGTGACCTACAGGCTGCAGAAGTGTGAGACGAGACACGTGATATGATAATATATGATATGTATGCCATGTTGTGGCGAGTCAATAATGTTGTACTACAAACTCTTTGCACTACACTACTCTATAACTTGTGAGGACCGTTACTTTAATTTAAAATATGCATGCACACTGATGCACTTGCAAAGTTGACGAGACGTCACGGTTTGGCAAGCCGGTTACGTGTCGGGCGTGCCAGTTCAGGCAGGTTCAGTGCGTGATGGCGAGTCGGGGCGAGTCGAGTCCGATTCTTTGCTGCCTAACTCGTATACAGCACGGTTCTTAAGCCGGTTCGTGACCCGACCCGATTCCAGGCGTCCCAGACGAGTACAACTGACGAGTCAAGGCGAGTCGGGGTGAGCCGACTTGTCCGTTTGGCCAGCTCTAGCTGCAAGCCTGCAATGCTATAATGTGAGAACCGCCTGCAATTTGATTTTTTGTGATGAAATTAATCCTATTTTAATTGGAAATTAAAAATTATTATTTTTTATATAAATTTAAAAAAGTTAAAAGATACATATTAAAATATATTAGATATTTTTTTAGTAATATAATTTTTAATTATATAATATATATAATCATCATTCAAAATTCAGTTAACGACAAAAATTAAACAAAACATATACATTGAAACGAAAGAAATAGTTTCATTAAACCGTATAGACCGCATAAACCTCCAACATGCAATCTTTACCATAAAATGTAATTTTTAATTTTTATGATATAGTTATGGTTTGAATTTTTGATAAAATGTATGATTAATTGCGGTTTTTAATTTTTACCGTATAGTTATAGTTTTAATTTTTGACAAATTGTATGATGCGGTTTGCTTATTTATACTGCACGGCACCATAATTATATATAATTATTATATATGGTTAAATTTTATTGAGACCGCATTTTTGTTACAGAAGTCGTCAGATACCATATATGTACTGTTTACAGAACATATTTTGCAAATATTCTGTAAACAGTACATATATAATCTCCGACGTTTTCAATAAAAAGACGGTTTCCATATAATTTTCCCCTTACAAAACATATGTTGATAATATAATAAAAAAACATAGTGCATAACATATTTACATTATAAGAAAATATTAATTATTAAGTGATTTCTAAAATTCTTCACTCATGTAATAGTGATTCCTATAAAACCTATGTAATTATTAATATATATATATATAAATATATATTCCAATTTTATAAATTATAACTAGTTTGTAATAATTTGTTTACAAACTAGGACCAGAGTTAATGTTACAAATTTATTAAAAATGATATAGTTCGTTTAAAAGAAAATACATGTTTTAATTATAAATTTATGGGTATTCATTATTATTCTACTACTTTATATCATATATTTCAAAATGTTTAGAATTTTAAATCTCAGAGTCTGACCTGAAGCAGTAAGGTCTACGCTAACAAATACTCCTTTCATTCCATTGTATCTGTCTTGTTCGATATATTTGATATATTATAGTTAAATTAATTCAAATTTGACTCAAAATTAAAAATTATGTCTTTGTAATTTAAAAAAATTAAAATATACATATTAAAGTATATTAGACATTCTTTTAAATGACAATTTTTGCAATTCTTTATTTGTATAATATATATAATATAATAATAAGAAATATAAATAATATATAATATTGATTAATTAAAAAAATTTATTTTTTTATCAATTATAATTTATTTAATTTTAATTATTTAAATAAATATTAAATTTCTAATAATATGTTAGAAAAACAAACACTGATGCTGTCAGAGAATAATCAAGAATAGAGTTTAAGTTACTGACGTCATCAGAGTTTAAGAAGCTGTCAACAGAGTTTACTCTATTAGAGAATACTCAATCAGAGTTTACTCTAACAGAGAATACTCAATCAGAGTTTACTCAGACAGAGTTTAACAACCGATATAGTTTATCATCTGAGTTTATCTAAGAAGGAAACAGACAAATAAGAATTTGATTTGGATAATGAAGAAGGAATTCAAATACAATTATATTATCTTATGGAAGCTATTCTTATCATTATCTGTTTTGTAATTGGATTTGTAACTATGTCTATATAAACAAAGAATTAGGTTATCATTAAAAAACACAGATAATTATCATTCTCATAACCTAGCAACTCTTAAAAACATTGATTTTCTTGAAAGAGTTTTGTATACATTTAATCATTAATACAAAGTTGTTCATCTTTTACATACTTGTGTTTTAAAGTAGATTATTTGATACTATTATATTCAACTCCCTTCTATAATAGTCTATTTATCTGGGCAAATAATTGGTATCAGAGCAAGCAGTTAAATTACAACTAAAAGATCTTATAAACATGTATGGAAACAAGTATGAAAGTATAAGAATCTCAATTTTGAAGAAAGCTGAATACCCTACATAGAGGGTAAAGATGATGATGATGTTCTTGGAAGCAACTAATCCTGACAATTTAGACAGAATCAATGAATGACAATATCTACCAACCAAGCTAGTGTCATCAATAATTGTGGAAGGCAGACAAGTTCCTGAATATTATACTCTGAAGGACAAAAAGGAGTGGACTAATGAAGAAAAACAAAAAGTCCTCAAAGATGCTAAGGTAAGGAATATTCTGCATAATAATCATGACTCTGTGATGTCTAACAGGCTAATAGCATGCAAAACTACCAAAGAAATATGGGATGCACTTGAGGTTCAATGCCAAGGAACCAAGGAGATAAAGAAAGATAGAAGATCTGTTTTAATTCAAGAATATGAATATTTTGAGGTAAAACAGATTGAGTCTCTCACAGATATCTATGACAGATTTCTAACTTTGTTGAATAATTTGGCTTTGGTGGATAAGTTGTATGATAATGAGGATTCAAACACCAAGTTTCTAAGGGCTCTTCCTGAAGAATGGAATCTACAAACATCCTTAATAAGAGATAGGGCTGACTTGGATGAGCTGTCTCTAGATAAAGTCTATGGAAGATTGAAAACTCATGATATTGAATTACATCAAAGAAAGAATAGGAAAAGTAGCAAGGAAAAATCTGTTTGTTAGGCCCCGGAAGTATCGTAGAAGGGGGGTTGAATACGATACTCACTAAATCAAAAAATTCTTTCGAATCTTTTGCGGATAAATAATTTAGAGTTCGGTTAGTGGGCTCGTGTTCTTGAGGTGAATAGTGTTTACGGAGCTGCTTACTAATTTTCTGTGTTTAGGATTAATCATTTCGGTTCTAGAAAATCAGCAGTAAAATAAATAACACAAGATTCGGGGAATATATCATTTGATAAATATAAACCCTGAGGTTGCTACACCCGGTCAACAAATCTGGTCCGAAGAACAAGTTCTTCGCTGCTTAACAAAAACGTATAACTCTCAATTTCCTATACAAGTATTTCTAGATCAGTACAAAGGAAACTAAGACCGTAGAGAGTGATATATAGTGGTCCTGAACATTTTCCGTTAAGGGACCGACCACTAATACATCTCCGGTGAAGAGGTATAGATTTTCTGGGTGTTCTCTCTTCTCCGGCTGTGCTTCTCTCCCTCTGGATATTTTTGTTGTGTTGCAGAAGACAGCCAAATGAATGGCTCTGCTTCAATATATGTGTAGACTTTTTCAACCAAGATACGTGGCTCATTCAGGACCAAGTAAACTAGTTGCTGCTTCACTTCTGTTTTTCCTTAAGTATCGGAACAATTTACTGAGTAATTGTTTAACCATCGATGAGTCTGTAGAATAACCATCGGAGACTTAAAACAATTCCTGAAATAAAATCAATTACTCCAATCTTAGTAACCATCGGAAAGTGGCTAGTTGGCTTTTGTTTCTTTTCCGATAGTTAGTAACTATCGGCATATAAGATAAAATAAGCCCTTTTCATTTCACCAATTCTTTTCCATTTGTTTATCTCACCAGATGGTTAATAACCATAGGTGAATAAGACAAAAATACTTGTTAACCATCGGTGAATGAGACGAAATACATTGACCAAGTTGACTTCTGGATACAGCTTCTGTAGTCTTCTTTACTTAGCCAAATTTGAACCTGATAAGCCCTTAATATATTTTCTTCCACTGCAACCAAGTCTAATAAATATTTCCTTGTTAATTCAACCTTGATTTATTCTGGGCTTAGTCACATACCACTTCACTTGTTACTAATTTAATCATACAGTCAATTCTTCTGATTCATAGATGCAATTCTCAATCTCTTTTGTGCTGACATTTGGTGCAACTGGTCTGGTTCACAAACGACTAACACGATCTTGATCTTCACATCTTCTTTACAATACAATTGACTTTGTTCCTTGTTGATTAGAAGTGCTTCGATTGTAAGTACATTGGAATCCTCTGGCACTTATGCTGAACCATAAACATATCTGAAACCCTGAACATCTTCGAACTTTATCCTTTACTGAAGTCTAAACATATGAATGAACTTCTTCCAGCAATCTATAGTAAACTCCAAGATTCCATCTAATATTTTGATTCTTTGTATTTTCCGTATATTCTATCTTATCGATTCCTGTACTTGTGCTCTGCAATTCATTGCTTGACTAATTTGCAGATTTGGATCACTAGAATCTTTCTGGTACTTTGACAACTGCTTCACTGCTTCCACATCCTTGAATACTTCAACCTTTATTCTTCACTGAGGCATGAACATATTAATGAACTTCTTCTAGTGAGCTAATGCTTCAAGTCTGTAGATTTCTTCTTTATCCTTTGTCTTTACCAAGTCTTCATGTCTTCCTGATTCCGGTGATAACTTCATATTATTTACACGTCCTGTTCTTGTGTTGAGTTATAACCCTATGTTACATATAGGTCTATACATACAGCCTTTCAATCTCCCCCTATTTGTTTGGTAGAGATTAACAAGCAAATCCCTAGAGGATAACTCAACTAACTACAAGAAAATATTAATGCTCTAGACTTGTAAATAATACTACTTGGGTTCTGGATCATATAATACATTTCCAGATTTCTATAAAGTAAAGAGAAATATAAAATGAGTGTTCCTTTAGCACTGAACGCATCTTCAATAGATATCATCTTCATTCCTCTGTGTTTGAGCTTTTCTCTGCTTCAAAATCCTTTATAACTTGACCTACAAAGAACTTATCATAAACTGAGCTTCATAAGAATCAAAATTCCTGGGTACATCTTCAATAAAATATAGAACATTGCTCAAATAATGTTCTCCCCCTGAGAATGTGATTCTTCCTCTTTCTCTTCTTCTCCCTTTAGATAATCAATGAAAGTCAATTCTTTTCTGTACATCCCACTTGGATGAGGAATCCTCTTCTAACTCCTTTCAAGTATAGAATACAGCTTCTTGATTCTCCCATATTTCTGTTGTTTCCCCTCAGGATCAGAAGATAAGATTTTCTTTTTCTCGTCTCAAATCTCCCCCTATGGATATTAACTTCTCCCAAGGATGCGAACCCCTTTTCCCCTTAAGGATCTAGGAACTTCCCTTAATGATCCAGGATAGAACCCCTTTAGGATATTAACTTTTCCAAAGTACGAAGATAAGACTTGATTAACTTCTCCTTTTTCTTCCTATAACTTCTCCCCCTTAGTTGAGGAATCCTCCAATGGCCCACTTTTGAATGGTTTGTCTTCCAAAGAAGGTTCTCGTCTGTCATTTATCGGGAAAAATATAGTAGCTTTTCTTTCAGAAGTAGCAAGTAGCAAGGGTAAGTGTTTGGCTTAAGGTTTCCTCACTTCTACTACGTTCTGTTGGTGTTTACACTCAAGTGTCGAGCACTTAGAAGTGTTTCACTCTTTCTCTCCCTATCTCTCACTCAAGTGTATCTCTCCCTCACTTTCACTTAAGTGTTTATCTCTCTTTCACTTTCACTCTGCATTTCAAATATAGCATTATGTACCTGCAAGTGAAATCCGTCAATTCATTATTCTCATCACCTGATTCATCAGAATGAACTGAATCACTATCAAGTGGAGAATTGCCTCGTTGAGGTGTTCTTGATCTATCATGCATAAGCACTGTCTCAGCACCAGACTCAATAGCTATCGCTAAATCACTGTCTAGTGGAGCCTCACCTCTTTGAGATGGGTTATCCCAAGATATAAAATCTATTAGGGAATCTTGCCTTGTTCTATCAAGGAGTTGCCTCACACCTTCTCCGTAAACGGGAGGTAGACATTCCTTTTCAGGATCTGGAAATGTTCCTTCCAGGAGGGGCGACGTAGTAGACAATGTAATGAATGGCAAATTAGAGTCTACGTTTCCCTCGTAACCCAATGACGGGTAATTTGTTAACATGCCTATACCTCTCACTGTGCACGTCTTGCAATGTGTTCCTAGAATTTATCTGTCTAGGCTTACCATCAGCGTGAGCGCTAGTGGTATGCTTGACTCATTACAAGATGCTCTGGCTGACGAGCGAATTTCAATGGACTCACCCTGTTGAGAGAATGATTCCAGAGACAGTTTTATTGCCTTTTCAGCTCTGCATCCTTTTGAGAAGATACAGATGAGCTTACAGTTACCTCAATTTATATACTTCTTTGCTTCTCTGGAGGTAGAGCTGTGGGTGCACTTCCGACTTCATCCTTATTTGCTGCATCAAGTGCAGTTTCTCCCTTATCAACCTCTAAGTAACATTTGTTCCTTATATCTCCAGGGGTTAATATATGGAAGTGGATGAATGAGTGTTTGGTATTAAGGCCTGGGTAAGAGATTGATGGGTTTTCAACCTCTTGGCCAGCTTCTGTAGCCACTGGGGGCTAAACGGATAAAATCAATTAAATAAAATAAAGAAATAATCACTTTAACATTCCAAAATATATTTTTCATCTCAAAGAGAAGGAAAAATATAATAAGGAATGGTAATGGATTGCATTAAAACACTTTTAGTAAAAGAGTTTTGTCGGTTCTAAAGATTTATCATTTAAAAGCGTGAAACCAATAGAAATTTTCTTTAAGATACTTATCCCATAATAAAACGCGGGAATGTGTATCAGAGAAAAATTCTATCCCTTATGAATTTCTTATAAGGCAAACTTCCCATAATAAAACGCGAGAATTTATACCAAATAAGAAACTCAACTCTTTTACCAAATTTTATCTCAATTAAAATGACTCTTTTCCTTTAAACCTAAGCACTGTATGTTTTGAAAATAGTTTTGCAAAACATCCTTATCAGATGGAGGCTATGATTTTCCGACTCATAATGCAATTATGATGTACATCATTTTCGTCCACTTGATAGTATCCCCGACTTAAAATAAAAACATGACAATTGGGGTGAATGAATGCTTAACAATACAGTATTAGGCCTTCAAAGCAACAACCACTGTTTAGTTACTCAGAATCAATGTGAAACATACATTGACACAAGTATTTAAAAACAAATCATTTTACAAATGGTTGATACCTCGAAGTTAAAACAATTTTTCCAAATAAAATAGCAGTCACAAAGTTTCTGCCTCTTTAGAAAGAAAAATTAAGAGAGAAAACGGTTTTGTAAATATAGCATTTAAAACCAGCTTTGGAGAGAGGATAAAATATTTTGAGATTTAAAGAAAGATTATCCTCAAGAAAAGTTTGATTCACACCCTAGGATTGGAAAAATAAAGTAGGGCTGTAAATCAAATGATTTTCAAAAGAGAAGTTTTGAAAAAGAATTTTGAAGTTTTCTTATCTAAGCTGATAAAAAGTGAATGTATCTTTGCATAAAACATTTTGAAAAAGAAATAGACAAAAATTTCTTTTAAATACATTCAGGAATCACTCTAAGAAAGAAAACTAAATATACTAATACTAACGGCTTTTTCAAAAACCAATATTTATTTAGAATAAAGACTAAGCAAATCCATTAGTATTAATATATCACAATTATTTTGTAATAAAATATTATTCAATTATCACAAAGTAATAAAAGAGAATATTTATATTACGAATAATTATGCTTCTAATTTATTTTAATATACTTAAATCATGGAACCAATATATCACTGAATTGTTTTATATCATCATGATTTAAACAAATCAAAATAAATTAAATACTTATGTTGCACTAAGCAATTGCCAATCACATGCATATTTATATTAACTAAACATGGCAATCATTCAGTAGAACAATAAGCATTAAGACATATTTTTATTATTAGTGATTTCAGATAAGCAACTTGTGTTACCACTAATATTAAAAATATCACAATTAATTGCACGCTGATACCAATTATTTGATATTTAACAATAATTTCAAGATGCAAGAAATTGTGCTTCTTATATCTTATCAAATCAAAATTATGAAACTGATAATCATTGAATTGTTTCAATCCATAATTTTAATAGGATAAAATAATTTTGCTAAATACTAAAATATTCATAAGATTGAATATTAGCATCTAACTTCCTACACTATATCTAATAATTGTCACTCTAGCATATTACAATTATACTCATAACAATTATTAATGATATACGTAAGCTCGAGAAAATAGTTGAATAGAAATTCACAAGTCCTTTAAATATAGACATTTAACACTTGTGTTCCTAATAGCAACTTCTCGCAACAAAAATAAATTTAGAAATATTTTCTAAGTATATACAACATTGAGAATTTTATACACATAACTTAGAAAATACTTCGTCTTCCAATATAGTGAGTTTTGAAATATGCATCAATTACTTAGAACAGAAATTCTAAATACTGTCACTAATATCAAAAGTATCACAATTATTTGTAATAAAATATTTAAGAATATCAGAGCAACATATCAGAGCAATTAAGCAAGACATCTTGACTAATACTCATCAAATATTTAACATGCAGATAATTATGCTTCTAACTTATGCTAAATAATTTAACTACCACTTATGCATATTACAATGTAAGCATGATAATTAAACTAGTAGCAATAAGCATGAGGTGCTGGATTTAAAATAAATTCACAAGTCCTTTAAATATGAACAATTTAATACTTGTGAACTCATTTGAGAATTCCTTGCAGATGGGATTTCCAACAAATATGCACATAAATAATATCCCAAGTTTACTAACCAACTTAGATAAAATAAATTCATCAAGTTGTTTAACAAATATCTGCAAGTTATTCTACTAAGGACAATCTCGAAAGAAATGATACCTGGTGTCCATGAGCTTGTTCCTTAAGTGGTGTGGAGAGATCAACAGAGTTGTTGGAATAAATTGACAGCTTCTAGGAATGACTTCCTTGTCTTTCTTACAACTTGCATTATCTATATCTATATAGCCAATTAGGTTAAACCTAGTATCTTTAGGGTTCCAGATTCTAAGAATTGGTGATCCCCTAAGATATCTAACAATTCATAACTTAGCTATAAGATAAGATTCTCTAGTATCCACTTGGAAACTTGCACATAGGCATATCGAGAATAAAATATATGGTCTTTATGCACTTGAATAAGTAATGAGCTGATTACCTCTATTGCTTGTCACTTCAGTTCATATACCTGATGTGCACTGATCAAGCTTAGTGGTCTGTTGGCAAGAAGTCTTGGCAGGTCTAGAATCTTCTAAATTGCGCATCTTCAAAAGATCACTGACTTACTTTAATTGCCATCATTCTTTTGAATTAATTATAATCCAAAAAGAATTACAACTCTTCCAACATGCTCATGTTGTACCTACTCTGCATTAACTTAGCAATAAACTCTTGCCAAAGTTTCGTTAGTAGACCCACATATAATATAATCATGGTATTCTTGCACATATATTACATTGTGTGTGCCTTGCATTTTTGAGAGATATATGTGTATAACTATTCTACCAAATCATTTTCAAGTAATAAACTAGTTAGAGTGTCATACCATGTCCTTGACGATTTCCCTAACTCTGTTAGGTCCTCATCTTGTTAGGCCCAATTGTTAGGTCCTAAGAGGATCAAGTCTCGTCTCTGTTGCTTGCTGTTAGATCTTGAAAGTCCCGAAGATTCTGTTTCCATCATCGTCGATACCTTCTACTTGATATTAACCTGTAGCAACCAGTTTGGCTTTGTCCCTCATAACAATGCCAATAATTATCCAGTTTCTGAGAACCCTTACTGTACCAATTTCAGCTTCGTCTTGTGGTCTGGGTTCCAGCTTCAGTAGATTCTGCCTTCGAACTGATTGAGATCACCTTGCATTTGCAATCACTCAATATAGATCAATCAGTGCATCTTCAGTATTCTTTGGGATACCAATTGTTGATTGTTTGGTCCCGAAAAATATGTGTTCATTTTGATTAGCACTTCTAGCCTTTACTCAAAATCCGGTTTACTAAGAACTAGACTCCAGGAATGACTTTGACTTCAAACCCTTTGTCTCGGCAGATATGTTCTTAATGTATTCCTTTGATCTTCATTGTGTTGAGTATGACTAGTAGATCCTTCTATTGTTTTGCTCCCCCTGAGTTGCTGTTAGGATGTGTTGAAGATCCTTCACCTTTTTCAGTGAATTCTGTTAAAGTTCACGAGTTGTGTAGTTTCACTACCAATTCCACTAATAGGATCTGAATCATCATCATTATCATTGATTCCTTCTGCAACCTCAGTTTCATCATCAGTATCTGAATTTGACTCTGATAAGATGTCATACTTCAAAGATTCAGAATAGTCTTTCATTTGAATGCTTGGGAGCTTGGTGTAGTTGAACGATACATTCAGACTTTCAATCACCTTCTAGTTTTTAATCACAAATGCCTTGATAGCTTTCGACTAAGTCTTTTCACGATCTTTGTTGAATACAGTAGCATGCTGTGTTAATTGCTTCAGCTTCAAAGTACCTTTTTCAGTGCAAAATTCATTTAGAACTTCATTCGTGAAATTCAGTTCCATTATCTGACTTCAAAGTTCTCACAGCTTACTTTGCTTCCAACTTGATCTACCTGATGTGATCAATCACCATCTGTGACATTGTCTGTTGAATGCACAAATAACACCAACTTGTAACTAGGGTTGTCATCAACCACCACTAAGCATATTTCTTCATTGACATAATTTGCTTCAGTGTGATGTTTTCCTTGACTTCCCTATGTGACGTACTTCAAAATGTCCTTCTGGATAGAATTCCATATGAAGCAGTCCTCTCACCAATTTCATCTTTATCGGAGAATCCATTGTCTTGTTCACCAAGTGTGAGAGCTTCTTATGCCATAGCTAACTCTTTACTGATGAAGCTTTACTGAAAAGTTTACTTCACCTTTGCATATTGAATTCCATGTCAGCTACGAACAAACTTCCTCACTCTCAGTTGAGTGAGTTTCCAACCTTCTTGTTTGAGATCAAACACTTTTCCTTTTCTGCTTTTCTAGAAAACCCTTGACAAAAAATTCCCTAGTGCCCTGTAGATAGTGCCTAAGTCCTTCCACAAGAAAGATGCTTCCACTGATGACAGTTCTTAAATCATGATGGCCATATCCCTTGTACATCCTTTGCTGTCATCTCCAAAGGTTACCATCGGGGAGGCCTTCTCAACCAACTGTGATGTCAGAGCTTTAATATATGTCTTTTGTTACATACTCTGCAATCACAAATGATTAAGTTTCTTGGTACTCAATTTTAATTGAGTCCAGATGGGTTAGAGACATTATCAGAGATAACAACAGCTTCAATATGCATAAAATCACATGGATAGAAGAACTAACAAATTAATTACTAATTCTGTCTAGTCCATTTCTGTCGTTGTCTAACATTTTTAACTATCTCTAATTACCTAAGTCAGTTTTAGATTAAACCTTGAATCTACAAATTTTACTGACAACTTAGATAATTCTACCATCTTATCCCTAACAAGCAATACATGATCTAATATGACATTTAAGTGCAACTATGTGAGTGCAAGCAAATCATGTGAAAATAAGCACATAAACAATTTTAAGAATATGCAGAATATTTTAATAAAACATTATAAGCAATATCAAATTCCACATATACTTATCAAGTCATTTATCACAATAAGAACAAATATAAAATATCTGATCTATGACCTGTTTGTCTATTAGCAATTTTCACAACATTAGCAGAGGTATTAAATCACAAAAGATTTAAATCAAGTTTCAGCAAATGTTTAGGGATACACCTAACCGTCTAGAACACCCTATCTAATTCTAGATATTCATTTTACTGCATATAAAATCAAGTATGAAATGTACTAATTAAACTCATATAACTAAGCATGAAATCTTATTCTTAGCAATCAATTAAGCATTTAAGTCCTAAGATGCTAACATGCTGTCATGAATATAATACATTTCAAAACTTAATAAACATACAGTTCTGAATTAGATAAACGTATACTAGTTAGAATGTGTACCTGTGAAGTGCTTAGTGATTCATCTCCAGTGTTGGTCATTGACGCCAGATATTCATTTGGTTCATCACTGTCACTGATAGAATCAGCCTTGCATTTAACTTCATCAACAAATGCTTTCCTTTGCTGCATCCTCACTAATGTTTAATTCCTACTACAACCCAACATAGTCTCTGTCATCATTTGCTTGTACAGACTTCTTCAAACTATGTAGCAAAACCTCAATCTTGTCTTTCAACTTTAAACCATCCCTGTCTTGCAACCACCTCTTGAACTGATCTTGAAAATCTCCTTAATGGAATCTATAGCTAATGACCTTAGATATAGAATTGGGATTCCATCTGAATCTGACGTCACTGAACTTCAAGTTGCCCTACAGGCTTGACTTGCAGTCCAGTTCTCAAGATATTCCAAAGTGTCAAATTCACATATAACACCTTGACCACTACCTCGAGCTACAACATCTTCAATTCAGCTTCTAGGATCATTTCATTTCTGTTCAGAGGTTTTCAACCTTGACTTCAATCAAATTTGGTTCCTGGGTCACATATACAGTGGATATGCTAACAACCTGCTTTACCAAATATTATCTTCTTCAGCACTTGTTCTAGTTCATAGGCCTTCAGCACATACAGGTCTTTTACAGACAATGTGGTTGTATCCTTAAATCCCTGTTGGCTGTATCCTATATTCCAGATGATCTGCAATGTTAGCACGAACTTCCTGTAATCTCCTTGTAGAATAATCTTTACGTCTTCTTTACTGAGATGCTAGGTAGTCCAGTCTGTTCTCCTTCACACTACTTAAACCCCTAAGATTTTTCATCTTCAAATTCAACTCAAACCAACTAAAAACTGTACCCAAATAATCTTTTCATAACCAGAATCAACTTCTTTGGATAATCTTCAGTCGATCTTCATTATCTTCAATAACCCGTAAAAATCTTCAACTACTAACTTCTGAACATCCTCGAATAAGTACTTAAGAAAAATTTAAATTTACAGAATTTTTAATTTTCTTAGAAAATAAATTAAACAAAAATAAAAATTTACAGAACTTAATTTTCAAGAATTTTGAATTTTCTTAAAAATTAAAATATTGTAAATTAATATTAAAGAAAAATTTAATTAACAAGAATATTAAATTTTCTGGAAAAATAAATAAATCTAAAATAGATATTAGAGTTTCAAAACGTTAAGTAGGCCAAAATAACATCTGAGGCGCTTACGTCCAAGAGTAACACTAATGATTCACATTTTTCCTCAAAAAGAAACTTCGCCAATATTAATACCTAAGACATGATTACACAGTAATAATACTATATGATCATGTTTAAGAGTTTAATAAACACTGGTCAATTTTTATTCCGGAAACAAAAATTACACCAGGGGCAAATATCTTTTTCTGAGACGCAATTCAAAAATGAACACTCTGCGACGTCCAAGCAGCTTCGACACCCTTAATTTAATATTTAAGAAAAATTTAAATTTCCAAAAATTTTAATTTTCTTAAAAAATAAATTAATCAAAAATAAATATTTACAGAAAAATTTAATTTTCAAGAATTTCAAATTTTCTTAAAAATTAAATAAATCATAAATTAATATTTAAGAAAAATTTAAAGTTAAGAATTTTAAAATTTTTAAAACATAATAAATCAAAAATAAAAAATTTTAGAATGCGGCTCCGATAGTTAGTAACTATCGGGGACGTGTCGATAGTTAATAACTATCGGACAAAAGCTTTCTATTCCCGCGCGAGCATGACCAAGTCAACCTGCTGTCTTTGCCTTTTTCTTTTATTTCTCTTTTGCGCGCGTGACTTGACAAGCTATTCACTGAATTCTTGTTTGGTCGAGAATTGGCCACCAAATTATGCTTCTGCTGAGTACTGCTGCCTTAAAAAAAAATGGACCAACATTTGTTTAATAAATTTAAACTTTAAACTTTATTAAATTTGTAAAATAAACTAATTAAAATTTATAATATAAACTAATAAAAGTTTATAAAATATATTTTATAAAAGTTTATAAAATAAATTTAATATTAATTTTATAAAATAAACTAATTAAAATTTATAATATAAACTAATAAAAGTTTATAAAACAAATTTTATAAAAGTTTATAAAATAAATTTAATAATAAGTTTATAAAACAAACTAATTAAAATTTATAATATAAACTAATAAAAATTTATAAAACAAATTTTATAAAAGTTTATAAAATAAATTTAATAATAAGTTTATAAAACAAACTAATTAAAATTTATAATATAAACTAATAAAAGTTTATAAAACAAATTTTATAAAAGTTTATAAAATAAACTTATTAAAAGTTTATAATTAAACTTATTTAACAAGACCTCTAAACATTTTGAGTCCAAACAGCTTCGGCACGGTGAGCTTCACTGGGCTACGGATCCTGATTTGTATATCAACCAGTCAGCTCTGATACCAATTGTTAGGCCCCGAAAGTATCGTAGAAGGGGGTTTGAATACGATACTCACTAAATCAAAAAATTCTTTCGAATCTTTTGCGGATAAATAATTTAGAGTTCGGTTAGTGGGCTCGTGTTCTTGAGGTGAATAGTGTTTACAGAGCTGCTTACTAATTTTCTGTGTTTAGGATTAATCATTTCGGTTCTAGAAAATCAGCAGTAAAATAAACAACACAAGATTCGGGGAATATATCATTTGATAAATATAAACCCTGAGGTTGCTACACCCGGTCAACAAATCCGGTCCGAAGAACAAGTTCTTCGCTGCTTAACAAAAACGTATAACTCTCAATTTCCTATACAAGTATTTCTAGATCAGTACAAAGGAAACTAAGATCGTAGAGAGTGATATATAGTGGTCCTGAACATTTTCCGTTAAGGGACCGACCACTAATACATCTCCGGTGAAGAGGTATAGATTTTCTGGGTGTTCTCTCTTCTCCGGCTGTGCTTCTCTCCCTCTGGATATTTTTGTTGTGTTGCAGAAGACAGCCAAATGAATGGCTCTGCTTCAATATATGTGTAGACTTTTTCAACCAAGATACGTGGCTCATTCAGGACCAAGTAAACTAGTTGCTGCTTCACTGCTGTTTTTCCTTAAGTATCGGAACAATTTACTGAGTAATTGTTTAACCATCGATGAGTCTGTAGAATAACCATCGGAGACTTAAAACAATTCCTGAAATAAAATCAATTACTCCAATCTTAGTAACCATCGGAAAGTGGCTAGTTGGCTTTTGTTTCTTTTCCGATAGTTAGTAACTATCGGCATATAAGACAAAATAAGCCCTTTTCATTTCACCAATTCTTTTCCATTTGTTTATCTCACCCGATGGTTAATAACCATAGGTGAATAAGACAAAAATACTTGTTAACCATCGGTGAATGAGACGAAATACATTGACCAAGTTGACTTCTGGATACAGCTTCTGTAGTCTTCTTTACTTAGCCAAATTCGAACCTGATAAGCCCTTAATATATTTTCTTCCACTGCAACCAAGTCTAATAAATATTTCCTTGTTAATTCGACCTTGATTTATTCTGGGCTTAGTCACATACCACTTCACTTGTTACTAATTTAATCATACAGTCAATTCTTCTGATTCATAGATGCAATTCTCAATCTCTTTTGTGCTGACATTTGGTGCAACTGGTCTGGTTCACAAACGACTAACACGATCTTGATCTTCACATCTTCTTTACAATACAATTGACTTTGTTCCTTGTTGATTAGAAGTGCTTCGATTGTAAGTACATTGGAATCCTCTGGCACTTATGCTGAACCATAAACATATCTGAAACCCTGAACATCTTCGAACTTTATCCTTTACTGAAGTCTAAACATATGAATGAACTTCTTCCAGCAATCTATAGTAGACTCCAAGATTCCATCTAATATTTTGATTCTTTGTATTTTCCGTATATTCTATCTTATCGATTCCTGTACTTGTGCTCTGCAATTCATTGCTTGACTAATTTGCAGATTTGGATCACTAGAATCTTTCTGGTACTTTGACAACTGCTTCACTGCTTCCACATCCTTGAATACTTCAACCTTTATTCTTCACTGAGGCATGAACATATTAATGAACTTCTTCCAGTGAGCTAATGCTTCAAGTCTGTAGATTTCTTCTTTATCCTTTGTCTTTACCAAGTCTTCATGTCTTCTTGATTCCGGTGATAACTTCATATTATTTACACGTCCTGTTCTTGTGTTGAGTTATAACCCTATGTTACATATAGGTCTATACATACAGCCTTTCACTGTTGCCTTGAATGTTGAGACTACAATTGAAGAACTAAAAGAGAAAGTCTTGAAAGTGTCTAGAAGAAAAGGAAAAGTTGTAATGATCAAAGAAACCAATGAATCAGAGTCCGAGTCAAACTCTGATGACTCCACAAACTCTGACATGATGGAGATGGTTGCTATGATTGTCAAAGGTTTTAAGAAGATTAAATATAGGAAGTACAAAAAATAAGGGAACTTCCAGAAGAAGCATGAGGAATTAGAGAAGAAAGATAGATTCAGAAAAAGAGAAGATAGAGATGGCAAATCAAAAACTATTAACAAATCAAAGGTCAAGTGTTACAAGTGTAGCAAGATGGAGCACTTTGCTACTGAGTGCTGAAGTAAGGAATATGAGAAAGCACTCAACACATCAAATAAAGATTGGATGGTGTTATGGATTAAAAACTAGGGTGTAGCTAATGCGATGTGTGTCAGAGCTTATCGAGCTTTAATGGTTGAACTTGTGTTTCGTAGCTTAATACTGCCCTCATAAGACGCCTACGTATCTCAAGCGTATTGAGAATCAAACTAGACGTAGTTCTAAGAATGAAGGTTTAGGCCCTTTATATAGACGTAGAGAGTCTAAGAATGAGAGTAGGCTTAGGAATCTTGGTGGGCAGGCCACCTCCTAGAAGGATTCTGGACCCTTCTTGTGATAAAAGTAGTTTTTAAGTAGGAATATGTTTCCTTGCTGACTGAGGTGTCTTGGGGGTTACTCCTTGGAGTAGTTTCCTTGTAGTTGGACATAATTAAATAGCTGTATATTTAGCTAATTAATTAGTTATGAATTTATTTAATAATTAGGGTTTCACGCCTCATTGAATGGGCCTCCCTAGGTCAAATTAATGTCACATTAATTGCGTCTTTAGGGATTACTTTCAGCCCACAAGTATTTTTCCTTAATTTCTAGGAATTTTTCTCTATTTACAGAGAATTTTCCAGAATTTATTTGTACCCACAAGTATTTTTTCTTAATTTCTAGGAATTTTTCTCTATTTACGGAGAGTTTTCCAGAATTTATTTGTACCCACGTGTATTTTTCCTTATTTTTTAGAATTTTTTAAATCTATTTACAGAGAATTTTTCAGAATTTATTTAAACCCACATGTATTTTTCCTTAATTTCTAGGAATTTTTCTCTATTTATAGAGAATTTTTCATAATTTATTTTTACCCATGGGTATTTTTCCTTAATTTTTAGGAATTTTTCTCTATTTACAGAGAATTTTTCAGAATTTATTTGTACCCAGATGTATTTTTCCTTAATTTCTAGGAATTTTTCTCTATTTACAGAGAATTTTGCAGAATTTATTTGCTAATTAAATCATTTTTGATGATTTTTTAGAATTTTTCAGCATTATTTTCGACCAGGAAACTTGGTTGAATTCGACCAGGATCCTGGTCGTTTCATGCTCCAATCAGGGATCCTAGTCGACAGGGACTCCTGGTCGTGGATCCCTGATCGAATTCAACCAGGATTCTACTCGTTCATAGGGACAATTTTGGCTTTTGATCGTCGAGGATTCCTGGTCATACGTTCGACCAAAATCCTAGTCGTCCGTAGGGCCAATTCTGGCTTCTGAACGTCGAGGATTCTTGGTCGTATGTTCGACCAGGATCCTAGTCAGTTGTGGTGCAAATCTCTGGTGCCCAGTTGTTTACTCGACTAGGGTCCTAGTCGTTCTTGGCTTCCTTGTGGATCCCTGGTCGTTGAAGATTCCTGGTCGTTTATTCCACCTAGATCCTAATCGTTTGAGTGACATTTATAGCACCTAGTCGTTGAGGATTCCTGGTACGACCAGGATCTTAGTCGTTTATAAATGAGGCCCATGAATTTGGTGGTTTAACGGGCCTTGGCCTATTTTACTTTTCCATGCGACTTCGACTTTTGGGCCAAAGGCCTGCATGGCCCAATTACTCTTGGTCTTTTGGTATGGCCCAATCTTTCATACTTCTTTGTCCCATTCGAAAGTAAGTTTTAGTCCTCATCGATATTTGGGCCCTATGTTGTCGCGGCCCAATCTACTTTCGTGGGCTTTTTACCAGCCATAGGAATTTTAACCCGTTGAGCTACCGTCTTTCTTGGCTATAAATTAGTGAAGTAAGGATTTCATTTTTCACTCCTCACTTCATTAGTAAAATTTCTTCCAAATTTCACTCGAGAGTTCTTTAGTCAAGGCGATTTCCAGTGAAGTTTTTCCGATCAATCTTCATCTTCTCTGACATTTCGAGGCTTCAACTGTTGAATATCAATGGTCCATTCTCAGGACATTGCTCAACAGAGGCTTCTTGCCAGGGTGGCTAAAAGAGGTAACACAGTCATTATAAACCCTGTCTTTTCATCACTTTCAGATTATTGCAAACTATGGGTGATGAATTCCCTACTTTAGCGGAGTTAGATGCCTTCAAATATTCAAGTATTTTTACAAACCAGGTCCATTGTGATAAGTTCACCAAATTATATAAACTGGCTCCTGGTCAAAAGTTTTTCTTAGCTGAGCCTGGGAATCGGGCTTGTCATTGGCGGCCCAATAAGTTATGTATCTTTAGAGACGCCCTTATAGGTGGGCTTAGATTTCCCTTCCATGAGTTTATAGTTAGGCTTTTGGCTGAAGTTAGAATCAGCCCGTGTCAGTTAGGTCCAAAATCATGGCGGACCCTTATTTGCTTTATGGTATTATGCCTTGAGAAGAATTTCCCTCTCTCCGTAGTCGTTTTTAGGACTATTTTTGAATTTAAGAATCGCCCAAACTCGATGTTGGGCTGGGTATATATTAACCGCAGACAGGGGGTAAGCCCAATTTTTTGTAGCAAATCTTTGCCCGACACTAACCCTTATTGGAGGAGGGATTTCCTTTATTTGGAATGAGAAGGAGGAAATTGAGGCACCCTTTTTAGGACCTCTTTTTGCAAAGAGAAAGATGGCAACCCGGGCCTAAACCAATTGACCCCTGAGGAGAAGCTCATAGTTACAGATTTGGGCCAAGATAAGGGCAAGACTCACTATAGAAAGCTTCTTGAGGAATTTTCCTTGAAGGTCGTGGGCCTTTCTTGTGTTTCTGATAATGATACTTTCATTTACCTGATTTGTCTTTTCTTTACATTTTTTTAGAGCCCAATTTTTATTTTTTGTTTATCTTGCAGCTGCTGAAAATATAAATTTTCACTTGGGCGTGGGTGACCAAGAAACCCACAAGATGCGCAAGGCCCGCGAGGGTCTTGAAAGACCAATCAAAGAGCCCAACATTTCAGGGTTCCTTCAACATTATGATGGGGCCCAAAATAAGGGTAAAGGAAAAAGGCCTCATGAGGATGACGAGGATCCAGCCACAGCGGGAGTACCTTAAACTCTGTCGATTGGTCCCAAAACTCGATTTCTCCCATCGACAAGGCCAAAATCATTTTGAAAACGGACATCGAGGAGGCAGAGTCTCTTGGGTCCCAGGCCCTGGCCATGGTAAGTCCCATTTTCCCCCCCTCTTTTTTATACGTAGTCGTTTTTTGTGCTTTTCTATTTCCTGACACGGTGTATTAGTTTTTTCATCAGGCCAAGACTTGGCATTTTTCTGAGAAGGCCCAGAGGGCAGGGAAGGTCAAGGCGGAGGCCAAGGTGGCCAATTTGGAGAAGAAACTGCTCGCATAGGAGCAAGAGCGGCTAGCGACCCACGTTGAGGTTCAGGAGTTGAAGGCGAACAAAGAGACCCAAATTGCTAAGTATATGGAGTCCAAGGAATTTTATGCCTTCATGAACAAGCATGACGACATGGTTTTCCCGATGACTTGTGCTCAGGCCTGGGAGAAGTGCCTCGACACCGTCTTGGCCAAGCATCCCGGTCTCTTTGATCCGGCCAACTTCCCTTGTCCCATGGGTCAGCCATTGGCCTTGACTTCCACATCTGGAGGGACAGGTTCAGGAGACTTGTCGGGTGGTGAGGCCCTGGATGAGTATGACCGGGTCCTTGACTACACTCCAGAGGCCGAGGAGAATGCTAGGAAGGAAGTAGAAGGAGAAGAGAAGACATGGGAGGATGAGGATATCGAAGATCTCCCTTAGTTTCTTTTGTTTTTACTGTATTTCTTGTACTTTCCTTTCTGTTTTTAACTTATGTACTCCTAAAAACTTTTTATTTATAAAAAGCCTCTTGTTATTTCTTTTTCTTTTTCGTGCCTTAGCATATTTGATAAAATATACTTCTTGAGCATAAAAGAACAAATAAAATTGAACATTACTCGGAGTGCAAACATGCTTCTTATACTTTTGTCATAAAAGAACTAATAAAGGTTGCCAAACTAGGCTAAACACACATGTTTTCGAAGGTACCATAAGGCTGAGAATTTTATTAATAATGCCTTCGAGGCTAAAGTGGGCACAACCCTTACAAAATGGGAATCTCGTCTGGAGCGAAAGACTCTTACACCCTAATGGTTTCATCAAACCTTATTATTCTAATTAGTTCCTACTAAATATAAGAACTCATAGTTGAATTCTTTAAACATAATAAACCTTCAGGTTTGAGGCATGCCAAGTCTGTGGTACCTCAACATCTTCTAGGGTTTTAAGGATGTATGATCCTCCTCCCTTAACTTGTTTTATCTTATACGGCCCTTCCCAGTTGGGGGCTAACTTGCCTTTGGGGCCTACTCTGGAAGCATCAGCTTTTCTGAGGACCAAGTCCCCTTGTCTGAAAAACCTTTCTTTAACCCTTAGGTTGTAGTAGAAAGATGACTTCTTTTGATATTCAATGATTTTTGCATGAGATTTGTCCCTGACTTCATCTATCAAGTCTAATGCAAACTTCATCCCTTCTTCATTTTCTTTGGGCTCAAAGGCCTTGATTCTTGGGGATACATGTGATATTTTAACTGGGACCACTGCATCGGCTCCATAAGCCAAGAGGAATGGAGTTGCATCATTAGTGACTCTATGAGTGGTTCTGTATGCCCAAAGTATTGGCAAAAGCTCATCTACCCATGTGTTAGCAGAACGCTCGATCTTTTTCTTGAGACCATCCAGGATGATTCGATTGGCTACCTCAGCCTGCCCATTTGCTTGAGGATGTGCAATAGAAGTGAAGCGTAGATTGATGTCATTATCATTGCAATATTCTTTAAATTCCTCATTATTGAATTGTGTGCCATTGTCCGTCACAAGGATTCGTGGTATTCCATACCTACATATGATGTTTTCCCAAAAGAATTGAGCTACTTGTTTTCTGGTTATCTTGGCTAATGGTTTAGCCTCAATCCATTTAGTGAAGTAATCAATTGCAACGATTAGGAACTTTCTATATCCGCTAGCCATGGGAAAGGGTCGAAGAATGTCCAGTCCCCACATTGCAAAGGGGATGGGGGAATTGATGGATGTCAACATCTTAGAAGGTTGTCTGACGACTGGTGCATGCCTTTGGCACTTGTCACACCTTCTCACATATTCCTTAGAATCTTTTAACAAGTCAGACCGGTAAAAGCCTAGACGGGTGATTTTGTGAGCCAAAGCTCTGCCCCCCAAGTGTTGGCCACAAATACCTTCGTGTACTTCTTTTAAAGCCTCATGGGATTCATTTGGCCTTAGGCATTTCAAGTACGGAATAACAAAAGATTTCTTATACATAATTCCATCCATAAGAGCATACCTTAAGGCCCTCACAGTAAGTTTTCTGGCTTCCATGGCATTGGCAGGCGTCTATCCAGATTGAAGGTGGGCTTTAATTAGGCCCACCCATCAATTGCCCATGTTTATCGGGGCTACCATCTTTGCATTGATGCTGGGGGTCTTCAAGATTTGGAAGTAAACACTTCCCATATGTTCATCCGCTTCTGATGAGGTGAACTTTGATAAGGCATCAGCCTTTGGATTCTCTTCTCTAGGAATATACTCAACTTGGCATTATTAAAACTGAGTCATTATAGCTTTGACTAGTCGGAGGTATTTAACCATAACCTCTTCCCTTGCTTCAAAATCCCCATTTATTTGGGATATAACCAGCTTCGAGTCTCCACAGACTTTGAGGTGTTTGGCATTTAGTGCCTTGGCCAAGCTCAGGCCTGCTATCAGAGCTTCATATTCGGCTTCATTGTTGGTTGTTGGGAAGTCAAGTTTAATAGCATATTCAATAATGAATCCTTCGAGATTTTGTAGTACCAAGCCTGTTCCACTAGATTTTGTTTTTGATGCACCATCAAAAATGAGCACCCAATATTCTTTAGGAGTTTATCTTTCTTCTTGTTTTGCTTCCACACTATCCTGCCCCCCGACTTCTTGGTCATTGATAGTATACTCGACCACGAATTCAACAAGAGCTTGAGCTTTGATGGCCGTTCGAGGCTTATACTTGATGTCGAACTCTCCTAGCTCTATGGCCCACTTGATCAATCATCCACTTGCCTTAGGGTTGTGCAGGATGTTCCTTAGTAGTTGATCAGTTAGTACCTTGATTTTGTGTGCTTGGAAATAAGGACGTAATTTTCTCGAAACCATTACCAAGGCTAGTGCAAACTTCTCAATCTTCGAGTAGTTAAGTTCTGATCCATGCAAGACCTTGCTTACATAGTAAACTGGCTTTTGAATCTTTTCTTCTTCCTTTATAAGGACAACACTCAGGGCTTTATCAGATACAACCAAGTACAGGTATAAGACGTCTTCGGGACTAGGCTTGGCCAATAATGGAGCTTCAGTTATATATTTCTTCAGTTCTCCGAAAGCTGCCTGACTTTCTTCTGTCCACACGAAATTCTGTACTTTCTTCAATATTTGAAAGAAGGGTAAACACTTATCTCCAAACTTCGAGACAAACCTTCCTAGGGCTGCAATTCTTCCTGTTAATTTCTGAACATCCCTTACTGTCTTTGGGATTCCATGTCGAGTATAGCCTTAATTTTGTCAGGATTGGCCTCAATCCCCCTTTTAGAGACCATCATTCCTAAGAATTTCCCAGATCCTACGCCAAAGGCACATTTTGCAGGGTTTTGCATCATTTTGTGATGTTCCAACACTTCGAATGCCTATTTTAAGTGTTGAATATGATCGGCCTTATCGAGGCTTTTGACTAGCATGTCATCAACGTAGACCTCCATGGTTTTTCTGATGAGATGCTTGAATATTTTATTTACTAGCCTTTGATAGGTGGCTCTTACATTCTTTAACCCAAAGGCCATAACAAGTTAACAAAATACACCAAAGTCAGTGATGAAAGATACGTTGGCAATGTCATCCTTATACATCCTGATCTGATTATATCCACTAAAGCCATCCATGAAGCTTAACATCTCATGTCCTGCTGTGGCATCTATAAGTGCATCGATCCTCGGAAGGGGGAAACAATCCTTTGGACATGCATCATTCAAATCAGTGAAGTCTACGCATATCCTCCACTTTCCATTGGATTTTCTGACCATTACAGGTTTAGCAATCCATCCAGGAAATTGAATTTCCTTGATGAATCCATCCTCTAAGAGCTTTTCCACCTCTTGCTTTATGGCTTCTTACCATTCTGGAGCGAAATTCCTCTTCTTTTGCTTTATCATTTTTCATCGTGGATCCACATTAAGCTTATGAGTGATTAGTTTGGGATCAATTCCTGGCATATCAGCGACTGTCCAAGCAAATAATTCCCCATTTTCTTGTAAGAACTTTGTTAACTTTTCTTTCAAAGGCTCTTCTAATGAGGCCCAATATAGGTGACCTTTTTTGGTTCTCCTAGAACTAAGGGAATTGAAACCAAGTCTTCGGCTGGCTTCCCCCTTCATTCTTCGTTTTCTCTTGAGTCCATGTCCTCTATGGGTAGAACTTGCCCCTGGCTCCATCGGGTCTCAGGACTGCCATGTAGCAACTTCTTACCATTTTCTGGTCTCCTTTTTCCTCCCCAACACCATTACTGGTGGGGAACTTGATTTTCAAGTGATACTTGAGGCTACAGCCTTGAAAGCATGCAAACCTGTTATTCCAAGGATGGCGTTATACGTAAAAGATGCTTTGATCACCAGAAAGGTTAGCATCTGTGAAAGGCATATGTCTAGGCCTATTTCTAATTAGTAGATGACAACTCAACTCATGTAAGAAATTAAAGTAAGTAATAAATACTAAGGATGGAATCAAATCGAAGAATGTCAACTAGACACAAAGAATCAACTTGTCAGAAGAATTATAATGAAGTTGCTACTCTACACCGGAAAAAGTTCATTTACATGTTCAAGCGTCGGAGAAAAATAGAGAAGCAGTTGTTCAGAAGATTCAGAAGATTCTAAGTGGCTACTACAGAAGATTCCAGAAGAAGAATGAAGACAGTGAAGCAGAAGAAGAACAGAAGACCACAGCTTAATGTTAAAGATGAAGAATATTTATTATAGTATGACATAAATGAACCAGACAGTACATTTGTGTGTCAACTAAAATAATAAATATTCATCATCTAGCTCAAGTGGTTTTATGACAAAAGACACAACGAAGACTGGAAGACTTCAAGACTGATAGCACGGTAATACAAGACGAAATAGTATTTTAATTCTACTATCAAATGTTAATTGATTATTTAATTTATCTAATTAAATTAATTCAAGTTGAATTTAATTTAATTTGTAAATTAACTAATTAATGTAAGTAGGATTAATTTATTATAAAAGATATGACTTAATATGACTTTTAATATAATTCAAATGACTAATAAATAAGTCATACCGACTGTTTATTAATAAGTCATACCGAATTATATTAATAAAAATCATACCGACTGAATAAAGAGAAAGTCATACCGAAGCTGTTAAAGAAAAGTCATACCGGAGCAGCCGACTGATAAGTCATACCGAGCTTTAAAAAGAAAAGTCATACCGAGCTTCAGGCAGAAAGGTCATACAGGAGATAAGTCATACCGAATTTCTCTTGATCAAAAGGTCATACCGAGTGATTTTTTATTATATTAAAAAGTCATACCGACTTTTTAATTAATAAAATAAGTCATACCGACCATTCAGAAGTCATACCCAGTGTTTTTAAAGTCATACAAGTGTTAAATAAGTCATATATGACTTATTTTCAGCAAATTAAGTCATGCTGATAAAGGTCATACAAGCCTTTTTCTTCCTCTATAAATACGAGGAGATCACCTTCATTTTTCAGTACTTCTAAGAGAAGAAAATCAGATCAAATTCAGTAATTTATCTGCATTGTAATATTCACAGATTTCTGTGCTGAGTTTGGATATAATTGTTAAATACGAACAATTCATGTCAAATTTGTTCTAGAACTTTTAATCAATTATATAACTGTTTGCTTAATATTAATTTTGTAATACTAATCAAGTTAAAATTATATCTTTCACTTGAACAGTATTTCTTTCCCCGATTAATATTTCGCGAGTAATTAAAATAATATTTTTAATCCAAATTATTCCGCGATTAATTTTCAGATATTGTATTCAACCCCCCTTCTACAATATCAGGTACCAACAATTGGCATCAGAGCTGGTTGATATATTTTCATATCAGATCCAAATCAAATTCCGCGAACTCATACAGATCTCAAAAATTATTTTAAAATCGAAATAATTTTTTTTCCGAAAAATTATTTTTGATCAAAAATTGTTTTAAGTCAAAAATTAAAATATTTTTTGAAACACTTAATTTTTAATCTTATTAAAGATGAGTACCCAGAAAGTGACCAGTATCAAAATTCCACAGTTCGACAGAGAACACTATAATTTGTGGAAACATAAAATGCTACTGTTTATCGGGATTTTAAATCCCAAGTATGCAAATATTTTGGCCAATGGTGTTGAACCCCCTATATCAGTTATTCTCGAACATATAGTAGATGGGGTCGTAATTCCTCACAGACAGTTTCCAAAAAGTCTATCTGACTATACAATTGAAGAAAAGGAAGCTGTGTCCCTGGACAACAATCTCAAACTGATATTGATTGAATCTCTAGACTACGTCATGTACAATCAAGTAGTCAATTGTAGAAATGCAAAACAGATTTGGGATACAATAGAGATTATCAACGAGGGGACTGAGGAAGTCAAAGAGAATAGACTCGAAATCCTGATCTCCCAGTACGAGCAGTTTAGGTCCAACCCTGGTGAGGGTATCTCTGAGGTGTTTCAGAGATTGAACAAACTGATAAACGAGCTCAACATGAATGGGAAGTATTATACGAATCAGGAGATCAACAGGAAGTTTCTGCTAACCCTACCCGAGCATCTGGAGCATAGGATCGCAGCAATCCGTGAGTCTAGGGACATGAAGGAGGTAACCCTAGAAAGACTCTATGGAGTATTGAAGACATATGAGCTGGAACAGATCCAGACGAGAGAGATGTATGGGAGAGGCAAGGTTCAGAGTTCCTCCAAAGCACTGTTAGTGGAAGCACCACAGAAGATGGAAATGAAGGCTGCTGTACCTTCACTGGAGTATGTTGTTCCAGAAATTGGACATACTTCAGATAAACAAGAAGGTGGTGAATTCTACTCTCTGGAAGAACTAGATCAGCTAGAAGATGAGTCTCTAGCTTTGGTTGCCAGGAAGTTTGGCAACATGAGATTTCGGAGAAATCCCTCCTATAAAGTTAAATCAAATTTTGGGAGATTCCAAAGAGGAGGGTCTTCAACAGCTGAATCAAAGAGCGGCTATAAGACCGGCTTAGTGGATAGAAGCAAGTTTCGTTGCTTCAACTGCAATGAGCTAGGCCACTTTGCAACGGAGTGCAAGAAGCCTAAGCAAGGGAAGAAGAGAGAGTCTTACGAAGAGCTCAAGGAAAAGTACGATGCACTTTTGCAAAAGCATCAAGGAAAGTCCTATCTGGCAAAGGGAAAAAGCTGGGATGACTCAGATGATAGTGATGGGGAAGAGCTGGGAAATCTTGCTCTTATGGCTTCATCCGAAGAATCAAGGTCTCCTAATAGTCAAAAAGGAATAGAGGTAAATCCTTATTGCCCTAAAATGTTTAATTTAATAGGTAAAGAACTAGAGGGTGAAAGAAGTAAGGTTAAGCAACTAAGACTCGAAAATAAAGATCTAGTTGATGAGCTCGAAGTCTTAAAACAGTTAAAACGAAACAGTGACAAGTTGACTAAGAAATTAACTGAGGACTTAGCTTTTCAAGTCAATAGAGTCAGTTGTTATGTTGAAGTTGAGACCTACCTCAGAAACCAGATAGAGGAAGAAAAGAAAAGGTGTCTAGCATATAAAAATTCCTCGTATATTGTAAAGAACCTAGTTGACCAACAGGTAATAAACAGAAAAGTTGGAATAGGCTTCGAGTACAATGAATCTGTAGGAAAGCCAAGCAACATTACCCCATTCAAGCAAAGCGCTGAAGAAAGGGGTATTCCTCATGTTGTTAAAGACACACACAAACCTCTTTTCATTACACCTGTAGCTGAACCCATCCTCGAGAGCTCTATACTGATCGCTTATGAGATGCAATTAGAGGATCAAGAGGAAGAGAAGAAAAGAGGAGAACAAGCAAGGGACATAAAAGGAGTAAATGTCCAAAAAGAGAAAGATACACCCAAGACACTAGTGAAAGTTGTGGGAACTTCTGATTTCCACAAACCTGGTATAGGTGCTAAGAACTTAAAGAATAATTTGAACAGACCTAGCAATAAGTTTGTTAGAAGTAGGGATAGTAACAATAAATGTCATTCTACTGAAAACTTTAAAACTGCTGAGAAAGTTAAAGTAGAAATTGTTAAAACTCCTACTGCTGTGAATAACATGCCTGCTATTGATGTATGCCATAAACCTTGTGGTATGTTAAATTGTATGTTATGTGCTTTTAATGCTATGACTGCTTATTTCAAATGCATGACTGCTAATAAAAAGAACATGACACCGAGACAATACATCAATAATAAATTTGCTAAATCCAAGACTGCTATTCCTTCACCTGTCAAGAAGGAAAAATATATTCCTAAGTCTAAACAAAAAGTTGTTAAGACTATTTATAGGAAAGTAAGTACAGTCAAGGAGGATGCAGCTGTTGTTCGAAGAGGATCTGTTGTCAAAACTGACAAAGGTCAATTCTTTAAGTATGCCGGGCCCAATCAATTTTGGGCTCCGAAGATGATCTAATCCGTTTGATATTTACAGGGAGTTAAATAGGTAAACCGGATTGTATGGATCCTGGACAGCGGATCGTCAAGGCATATGACCGGAGATAGAGCTCTGCTATCAGACGTGGTTGAGAGAGCTGGCCCAATTGTCACCTTTGGAGATAACAGCAAAGGAATGACTACGGGATATGGCAAGTTAAATACAGGAAATGTTATCATTGAAAACGTCTCTTTAGTGGAAGGACTTAAGCACAATCTACTCAGCGTCAGTCAATTCTGTGATAGAGGTTACAAAGTAAACTTTATCAAGGATAAGTGTTTAATAGCTCATTCTAAAGAAGACAGACTAGCCTTGCGTGGAGTAAGGAAAGGAAACTTGTACGTAGCTGATTTCAACTCGGGAACTGAAGCTGAAGCAAACTGTTTTTATTCAAAAGCTTCAACAGAAGAAAGTTGGCTATGGCACAAGAAGCTCTCACACCTGAACTTCAAAACAATGAACTCTCTAGTCAAGAGGGATTTGGTGAGAGGACTGCCTCCGATGGAATTCTCACAAGAAGGTTTGTGCGAGGCATGTCAAAAAGGGAAGTCAAAAAGAGCAACTCACAAAGGCATAGACTCTACTAATATTACTGAACCACTGCAACTGCTACATATGGATTTATTTGGTCCAGTCAATATTATGTCAATGTCAAGGAAAAGATATGCCTTAGTGATTGTAGATGACTTCACAAAGTACTCGTGGGTTTTATTCTTGAACTCTAAGGATGAAACTCCACAATTGGTGATTGATCATGTAAAGTTGATTGAGTTAGATTCAAAGCTACCTGTCCGGGCAATCAGATCAGATAATGGAACAGAATTCAAGAATGAAATTCTGAATAGCTTCTGCTCAGACAAAGGGATAACAAGACAATTCTCAGCGCCAAGAACTCCGTAACAGAATGGAGTAGTAGAAAGGAAGAATCGAACCCTGATTGAAGCTGCAAGAACAATGTTAAGTGAATCAAGGTTGCCTATCTACTTCTGGGCTGAAGCAGTAAACACAGCATGTTATACTCAGAATCGAACTTTAATCAATAAAGAACATATGAAGACTCCCTATAAATTAATGGCTGGCAAGAAACCAACACTCAAGTACTTTCATGTATTTGGAGCCAAATGTTTTGTGCTAAAAGATGGAGATGAACATCGTGGCAAATTCGAGGCCAAGGCACATGAAGCAATTTTTGTCGGCTACTCAAAAAGAGCATATAGGGTGTACATAATTGATCAGCACCAAGTAAAAGAAAGTGTCAACGTTACTTTTGATGACACTAAACTCCCGAGCATCCAAACGGAAGATCCTTCTGAGTCATTAAAATTTGACAATCATCCAGACTCAGATTCGGATAATGAAGAAGAGCCTGAGGTTGCAACAGGAAATGATGATGACAACAATGATGGTAATGATCTAGGTAATAGTGGTGGAAACAATGGAAACACTGGAGATACTACTAATACCAGTGGTGGATCATCAAGTCAACCTGGTAGCAACTCAGGGGGAGATGAAGGATCAACTGGCACAACACAACATCACAATGAATATAGAGGCGAATCATCAAGATCAAACCTACCAAGGGAAAGGATATGGAGCAAAGATCATCCTTTTGAATTGATCATAGGTGATCCAGATGTTGGTGTTAGAACCAGAAGTGCAACTTCAAATGAATGTTTATTTTCGGTTTTTCTATCTCAAGAAGAACCAAAGAAAATTGAAGATGCTCTAACTGATCCAGATTGGGTTCTTGCCATGCAAGAAGAACTCAATCAGTTCGAAAGGCAAGAAGTATGGACACTGGTACCCAGGCCTAAAGATAGATCTGTTATTGGCACGAAATGGGTATACAGAAAAAGTTAGACGGTGATGGCATTGTTACAAGGAACAAGGCCAGACTGGTTGCTAAGGGTTACTCTCAGGAAGAGGGAATTGATTATGATGAGACCTACGCACCAGTTGCAAGACTTGAAGCCATCAGGATATTTCTGGCATTCGTAGCACATTCTAATTTCAAAGTTTATCAAATGGATGTGAAGAGTGCATTTCTGAATGGAGAGTTAGAAGAGGAAGTATATGTGGACCAGCCCCCTGGCTTTGAAAATCCAGAGTTTGCTGATTTTGTGTATTTTCTATTCAAAGCTCTCTATGGACTCAAGCAAGCACCGAGGACATGGTATGACACTCTCTCTATATTTTTACTTGAAAACGGTTTTACTAGAGGTGTCATAGACAAAACTCTCTTTTACAAATTACATAATAAAGATATGATATTCGTCCAAGTTTATGTTGACGATATTATATTTGGTTCTACTAACGAAATCTTGTGCAAGAAATTTGTTAAGTTAATGCAGAGTAGATATGAGATGAGCATGATGGGTGAGCTGTCATTCTTCCTTGGATTGCAAGTGAAGCAAAAGAAAGATGGGATTTTTATTTGCCAATCAAAGTACATAAGAGATCTTCTAAGGAAATACAATCTAGAAGATTCTACACCGGCAAAAACCCCTATGCCAACAGCCACAAAGCTTGACAGAGATGAAACTGGTAAGAAGGTGGACATCACAAGCTATAGAGGTATGATAGGCTCATTATTATATCTAACTGCTAGTAGACCCGATATAATGTTTGCAACATGCTTATGTGCAAGGTTTCAAACTGATCCTAGAGAATCTCATCTTATAACTGTTAAAAGAATTTTTAGATATCTGAAGGGTACACCGAATCTTGGAATTTGGTACCCTAAAAATACAGGTTTTGAACTAATAGGCTATACAGATTCAGATTATGCAGGATGCAGGATGGACAGGAAAAGTACGTCTAGAAGCTGTCAGTTTCTAGGACAATGGTTGATTTCCTGGTACAGCAAGAAACAACACTCAGTATCTACCTCGACAGCCGAAGCAGAATATATTGCGGCAGGTAGTTGTTGTGCACAGATCTTGTGGATAAGGAATCAGCTGAATGATTATGGACTTGCACTATCTAAAATCCCAATACTTTGGGATAACACAAGTGCCATAGCAATTTCCAATAATCCTGTACAACATTCAAGGACCAAGCACATAGACATAAGGTATCATTTTATCCGAGAGCATGTCATGAATGGAACTGTGGTGTTACATTTTGTACCCACGGAAGATCAAATTGCCGACATCTTCACGAAACCACTTGATGAATCCACTTTCTCTAAGTTGGTTAGTGAGTTAGGGATGTTAAACATGAACTAAGTATTGCATGATGTTTTAAATTGCATATTTAATTTTAAGCAAGCACTGTAAATACACTGTATATATTCCTTAAAATATTTCAGAAACAAA
Organism: Oenanthe sinensis; assembly: GCA_028671895.1. Taxonomy (NCBI): domain Eukaryota; kingdom Viridiplantae; phylum Streptophyta; class Magnoliopsida; order Apiales; family Apiaceae; genus Oenanthe; species Oenanthe sinensis. Next base: position 142,303 of record JAPMAC010000232.1, read on the forward strand.
CAAACAAATTGAAAAAGAAAACTCAAAAAGATTTTCCTTATTTTTGTACAGTTGTTATTTTATTGGCATCACTACTGTAAATATATTTAATATTTTCTTTAGTTTATAACAATTGGTATCAGTTATATATATATAAGTATGTATAGTATTATTTGTTTTACATTTTGGCATATTTATTTTTATTTTTATTTTTATCTATTTTATTTTTATTTTTATTTATATCTAAATATAAGCTGATTATTCTCAGTCTCTTTTGAGAAATAGGAAAGATCTATGAGCTTGATAATCCAATCGATTCTAAAAAGTTAGATCCTAATCATTGGGGTCAATCTCTAACCAAGATCTTAGAACCAAACACACAAACACTATCACTTCCGTCTCTCTAACCATTAAATAGAATACCTATTTGTTCATTATGAGGGAGTCAATGCCTTGATTGCATTTGATAAGGTTGGTGATGTGAGTGATCCAACAGCTCTGTCTCCAGAAAGGTGATTCATATATAAACTGAGACAACTGTTAGCTCATCTGTGTTCTCTCAAAAGGATACAGACTTGGAAAAGGCAAAACTGTTACTAGGTTCATTCTCTCAACAGAGTGAGTCTATTGAATTCAGCCTGTCAGCCAAGGCTACTTGTAAAGAGTCAATTTCATCTGACATTTCTTTCACCTCACATAAAGTGTCTTCTTTTCAAAGGGACTAACAATGACTAAGAGGGAGCAACTAGAGTGTCGTGTAAGGATGAATTGACGGAAGCAATTTTTCTAAACTTCCATATCAAGGAAGGAAGAATAATTGATGATTCTGACGGAATCAACATGCCTTCACAGGCATAAGGAGGAAACTTGGATCATTTGCTACATTATAGATCCTTGTCTCCCTCCCCAGATGGAACATATCTGGATTCCTAATGGAATAGATCATCTTAGATGATCAGCAACTCACTGAATCTATTCCTGAAGCAATTCAGTTTTCCAAAGTCAAAATGTTTTTATAGATTCAATTGAGGACGGGGATTTACGAAACCCCATTGCACCACCAGTGACCTCTCTTGAAGCGGCTATGGTGATCTTTCTTGCAGGTAGAAAAGATTGCGACATCCGTACTGAGAGAGAGATATAGTGATGTGAGAATAGAGTGAAACACAAGTAAGGACGAGTGAAAATATATATATTCTATGAGTGAAACACTTAGAGAGTATATGAGCGAAACACTTATGAGGAACACAAAGTAAAATCACACACTAGCACACTTACCGAATCCCTTTCTCCATTCCCTGTTACAGATTTCAAATGTTACTTAACCAAGGTGGAAATTTCTTCAGAAAAGGACCAACAATTGTTACCTATCTACAATTGGGGGAGAATTATTAAGAGGATTACTCAACTAAGGGGGAGAATTATTAAGAGGATTACTCCAAAATGTTAAAGTGTTCAACTAAGGGGGAGTAGATAAAAAGGGGAGAAGTAAACAAAGGCTTTTTCCAGAAGAGGATTACTCAATTGTTGAACAAGAAAAAGGGGTATATAACAACATGCTTGGATTCTATTCCATTTGATTTTAGAAGATTCTTGTAAATATGATTAACCGGATTTTCTAAAATGCATAACATGTCATAGTTTGCATTTTTTATATCTGCGATGGTTTAATGCTGTATGTATGCCATGTTTGTTACCTCTATTAAAATGGTTGGATAATTCAAGTAAGGGGAAATTGAATTCACCTTGGAAGAGAAGGGAAGACAGGAGTTGGAGAAACAGAGGAGAAGTGGTAATGAGAAGAGAACAAGACTACATCCCTGCCATCCTAAGGGGGAGTAGTGATGAGTCTGAGAAATGAAGATAATACTACTTGTATATTATGTTCAGTACTAGAGGAACAAACATCTTTCATTTCAGTTACTCAAGAAATCTGGAAATGTATTATATGATCCAGAGAACAATTTATTTACTTACAGTTCTTAAATGTCATATTAGTTTCTTAGTTGTTAGTTGAGTTATCTTCTAGGAATTTGTGTGTTAAATGTTTAACAACAAATAGGGGGAGATTGAAAGGCATATGTCTAGGCCTATTTGTAATTAGTAGATGACAACTCAACTCATGTAAGAAATTAAAGTAAGTAATAAATACTAAGGATGGAATCAAATCGAAGAATGTCAACTAGACACAAAGAATCAACTTGTCAGAAGAATTATAATGAAGTTGCTACTCTATACCGGAAGAAGTTCATTTATATGTTCAAGCGTCGGAGAAAAATAGAGAAGCAGTTGTTCAGGAGATTCAGAAGATTCTAAGTGGCTACTACAGAAGATTCCAGAAGAAGAATGAAGACAGTGAAGCAGAAGAAGAACAGAAGACCACAACTTAACACTACTAGAAAAACTGCCTACAACATCAGTTGCTAACTGATGTCTGAGGATTTTTTGACCGATGTCTTCGCATGTGATGTTAAAAGTATATACTTTACACATCGGTTTTTGACTGATGTCTAATCTACACTTAGACAACGTTTTTTTTATAAATACTGATGTCTTTTTCCCCAATTTTTAAATATATTACATGATTTTCTTTTGAATATTACTATATTTTGATGTCTAATCCCCATTAATATATTGCCTTACAAGGTACCAAATAGAAATTATATCGCTTTTATTAAAAAAACTGATGTCTAAGAATGGTATTAACATCAGCCGTAAAAGAGTGTGATGTTAAAACATATATAACACATCACCTTCTACGTGAAACCAATGTTAAAACTCTTTTATAACATCATACCTTAACTACAATCGATGTAAAACACAACTGACTAATCTTTTTGACATCGTTTATATTTATAGAAACGATTTGGTAGGAGTCTTGGCACATCTATTTTTTAACTAAATTCGATGTCTATAGCTATGTTTAACATCCTAGTTATAAAATAAATCGATGTCTATAGTTATGTTTAACATCATTGTTATAAATAATATCGATGTCTATAGTAATGTTTTACATCTCTTTAATATTGTTATCGATTTAGTAGGTTACTTTTGACATCAAGTTTCTTATAAAATCCGATGTCTATAGCTATCTTTAATATCAGTTGTTTTAATAAAGACGATTTACTAGTTTCTTTAAGACATCATGTTTTATCTTGATGTCTGATGTCTATTACAAATTTAACATCAGTTTCTTTAGTTTGAATGATGTAATAGCTTATTTGAGACATCATAGTTAACATTAGTGTCCTGTGTACAATGATATTAGCCAAAATCAATTCAACCAAACTAGTATAGAGAAAGAATTGCTGCTACAAAAAGAAATTCAAACCAAATGCTTTAATTCAAATCAACTGTTGCTGATATATATCATTAATTACCAACAACCAATTCAAAGTAACACATCCACATAAATAAACATATATGGCTAGCTAAAAGTACTTCAATCCAAACAGGATTCCAAAATAACCCGACTCCAAAATAAGTACTGAAACTAGCCAAATGCTTATAGCGACAAAATGACCAACATCCAAAATAAAACCACCTAAGTACTAGAACTAGCCATGAAATTGAGTGAACCAAGTTGTCAAGCTCAAAGATACACATAATTAAAAGATTTACATCATGTCTTCAATATATGCGATGGTATCCAAGCGCACCTCATCCAGTTTTTCCATTGTGTAAGACTTTCGAGTCTTCATCGCCCACTAAAATATAACAAAATAGAAGAAATAAATTATAAATAATGCAACTAACTAAAGAAAACAAATACGAGCATGCAGATTACAGGGCCTAGCTATTTTGACATGAATAAAATTTGTATAATTATCTCGTACCTTGGTAAGAAAAGACATTTCCTTATCAAAAATTATATCCCTCATATATCGCATGACAACATAGCCACATTCACGGCCCCCAGGCTGTTTAGGAGATCCCTATTCCAATTCCAATTATCATATATAAGTCAGTCCAAAAAGAAGGGAAAATTGAACTAGTATTCCAATTTAAAATGAAAACTACTTACTAAAAGATTGACTATTTTAGGGGCTCTTTTTGGCCTTCCAGTCTGAGCATTGTAAGATACCAGTGCACTGTATATCAGAGAATATACAAGTCATAACCAGTTCACTATAAAGTGCATGAATTAAATAGAGTGCACAATACAAATTAAAATTATTAGCATGAATAAATTAAATTACCTTGTTAATGCTTTTTCCAGTTGGGGAAAATGATTCGGATGAGACAAAGGATTCAAAATATAAATATCACCATCCCATATCATAACCAAAATCCAATGGGAACTGTTTTTATAAAAAAATATATACACAAGTTAGAATTTGAAAAAGCCACCAAAATATCTTAATTATTCTAATAGTACAAATTAGAAATTCTTACTTTTCATTATGTGGCATTAAGAATATGCGATTGTTACCCTCTAGCAGCCGATTAACCACATAAGGTTGAAACTCAGTTTTCTTGGTAAATGAGGCACCAGGATCGAAGAAGCTATACAAGAACACATCATCATTCTTCCGATTCTCATTCATCACAGTTTGCAAGTACCTGTATATTAAGAGAATAAATATTGCTGAGTGTCCAGGTGCAAATGCAGAATGATCACAGTTTGCAAGTACATATGCTGAATGTTCGGGAAAAAATAAAAGCTACTTACACGATGTAAGCTGATATTGCACATTGCCCGATCTCCTCAAATTGTAGCAAAGCGATTATAGTCTCATCCAATATATATATTATTTTCTCAATTCCAAAGACCTCTGGATCACATGGAATCTGTATTGATGCACCAGTAGCTTTCATATATGTTGTTGCATGCTTATACAACAACTTATATTTGCTCGGCACATACTTATTCAACTCCACTTGATTATATAACTTCTGAAGTGCATGCAACTCACTTTTTAATAACTTCGACAAATCTTCTTTTTTCTTTTTCTATAAATAATTATTCAACACGATTTATTTCCCATAATAATGAACAAAAATAAGAATAAGAATAAGAATTTACAATAATAAAAAATATAATACGAGATGCATACCGCCACTGCCACTACCACATCTGGATAAATGACCAAGTCCAGAGGCCATGCTACTTGAGAGCCCACAGCCTGGTGGACCTTCTCCATTTCACCACGTACCGGCACTGGAAGCAAGGCGTCTGGCTGGATGGCTCCGTCTACTGACACACGAATGCATCCAGGCGGCATATGGACTCCATGTATTAAACCATTCATTTCTTCCTCATTAAAAACCATACCAAATGCAACCTTGTTCTTTCGGGTATCCACTGCCAGCTCACACGGTCCCTACATACACAACGAGTTTATTTAATGAATCCCTACATATGCTGAGTTTATAATTTTTACCTTTTTTCCTGTTTTAGGAGTAGGCAAGTCAAGATCATCATCATCCAAATCCACAATCAATTCCTTCGCAATAGCTGATTTAGTCTCGATTTTTTCTAAAACATGGCAACTTGACTTGTCAGATACGATTGGTGAGGCAAGGTTGGTCGCACTAATCATTGCCTTAAGTTCAGCAATCTCTTTATTTTGTCTTGCCAACTCCTCGGACAATTGTGCCTTTGAAACTTTAATCCTTTGTCTCGGCAAATTAAAGAACAATTTTGGGGAGACAAATCCCCCAACTCCACGAACCCTGCCTGGATGCTCTGGAGTTTCTAGTGCTACACTCAATACATCGTTACTTCCGGATGGTTGGAATTCACCCTTTTCCTTTTTTTCGAGTAATTCATCCTACCAACAACACAAAAAATTGGCAAACATCAAAGAACCAACCTTAATAGTTGCACATAAATAAAGCAGGCAGATACTAGCTAGAAAACCTATAAATTAGCTTACAATTTTGGCATTTATCATGGCCAAATCTTCATCGATCAAGCTCTCATCCTTTGGCTTTCGAGCCTTCTTCCAGAAAATTGCCCTATCAGGTTTCTCTCCGCGCTCTAACTTCCCTTCCTTTATCTAATTAAAATTTTAAAGTGAACAATGACAATGATTAGGTTCCATTATAAACTGGAAAATACAATAACAAAGGTAGGTTCTTACTTCTTCTTCTTGCAAACCAATATAGCCTTTCCTTGACAATCGGTGATGATATTTTCGCTTCTTCACTCTCTCACTCTGTTTATTACGTAGTGACTGCAAGACAAAAAATAATTATGACTGTTATTGACCACATTAACAGGTAATACATATGTATGAAAGATGATGGATCATGCATACCAGCCATTCCTTGCTGGTCCTCGTCGCTACAAATCTCCTCCAAGCATCCTTACCGACAAAAGCGTACTGCTTTGGAGGATTCCTCAATTTCTTTTTTTGTCCAATATATGGCATCACATGTTTAGTAGTCAAAGTAGTTTTGAATTGTCTCCACTTAGAGCCTGCAGATTGTAGCACCTTTTCCTCAAGTTCCGGAACAATTTTGAACGTATCCTACAGGGCATATAACACATGATTAAATATCAAAGCACAATCATATTTAACTACTCTATAACAATCATATTTAACTACTCTATAACAATCATATAAATAAGTTAACAAGGGATCCACATCTGGCCTTAACAACATACCTTAACATCAAGCCATAACTTTGCCTTTAGCTCATGATCCACCTCTGGCCAACTTGAAATATCAATTGGAATTTTATTTCTGGCGACCATACCAATGTAGGACTGTAGTGTGGTCCTATTTTGTCCGATAGGAACTCCAAGTTCATTGTATTTAATCTTGTACTTTTTCCCTTGAGCCTTCTTCGTAATTACTTTATGGAGGGAAGAAATACCTCGAACACTTCCTACCCTTCTTTTTGTAGATTCTGAACTAGTGACTGTTCCTTGAACAGATTCTGACCCTTGCATTGGAATTTCATTTTGAGGCTGTGGTTCTTTTTCGGTAACTGACTGATCAGCCTTTGGCTCCGGTGATGGTGCTTTGACATCCGGAATCGTCTTTTCAGCATCTTCAGCGTTGTTATTGTCACATTGAAATTGTACCTTTCTGGAGGCTCTCTGCTTCTTTGCCTTCACCATTTTTGTCCTTTAATCTAAAAAATAGAACATAAAGCCATTAGTCATATAAATAAATGAGAGAATCTCTAAACATAAATGATATACAATTAAAAATACAAGTGACAATATCATGGAGATGTACAATTAAAAATGATCCTTTAATCTATAAAAAAGAACCACATTTTTTCTGCCTTAGACAAAGTGAAAGAAGAAGGAGGTAGGTATGTTTTTTCCCCTACTTGTGGAGCTAAATCAGACCTAACACCCATGTCAATCATATCAAGACGAGATGCCACACTATCTTTAGACTTAAATCGCATATTTAGTAATGTGCCAATTAGATTATCGCACACATTCTTCTCAACATGCATAACATCGAGACAGTGACGAACATGGTGAAACTTCCAATATTCTAACTCGAAAAAAACTGACTTCTTCTTCCACGGACATTGCACCTTCTTAGATTTTTTCACTTCCTTCCCAAAAGAAAACTGAATTCTTTCCTGTTGCGCTAATACTTCTTCTCCAGAAAGGGGTGCACGTGCAGTCGCAAACTCTTGTTCTCCGTTAAAAGCGGCTTTTTGCCTCCTATAAGGGTGGTACTGACCTAAATATCGTCTATGACCTTGGTAGCACATTTTCCTACTATGACTCAAATATTTAGCTACGGTATCATCACCACAAACTGGACAACCCAAGTAACCCTTATTGACGCAGCCAGACAAGTTTCCATAAGCGGGGAAGTCATTTATTGTCCACAATAAAATTGCTTTTAATGTGAAATAAGATTTACTATAAGCATCATATACGTTTGGCTCCCCTTCTTCCCAAAGTTTCTTTAAATCATCAATCATCGGTTGTAAATAAACATCTAGGTTATTCCCCGGCTCATGTGGACCAGAAATTAATATTGTTAACATCATAAACTTCCTCTTCATGCACAACCATGGAGGAAGATTATAAGTTACTAATACCACTGGCCAGGTACTATACCTATTGGTTAGCCCATTATTGTGTGGGTTTATACCATCCGCTGATAAAGCTAATCGTATATTTCTTGGTTCATTACCAAAGGCAGGCCACCTGTAGTCAACATTCCTCCAAGAAGGAGAGTCAGCCGGATGCCGCATCTTACCATCTTGTATTCGTTGATTAGCATGCCAACTCATCAATTCAGCAGTAAAAGGTGATCTAAACATTCGTTTAAATCTAGGAATTATCGGAAAATACCACGTAACTTTGGCTGGAATATTAACCCTAACTTTACCATCTTTCCCCAACTTCCAACGAGATAGATGACACTTAGGGCACTCAGATGCATCAACATTTATACCCCTATATAGTATGCAATCGTTCGGACATGAGTGAAATTTGATGTACTCAAGGCCTAAGTTGGACAAAGTTTTCTTTGCTTCATATGCATTAACAGGTAATACATTATCTTTAGGAAGGAAAGACCCAATGGAAGATAGCAGATCAGTGAATGCACTATCGCTAATGGCAAACCTAGCTTTCCAGTTATGTAATTTTAACATTGACTCTAGTTTAGTATAGTCACTGCCCTCAAACAACGGTTTTTGGGCATCATCCACGAACCTCCTGAACTCATACGAATCATTATCATAATCAGCTGACTTATGTGCTACTTCACAAACCTCGACTGTTTCTGCTACATCAACACCAATATTCGAGTCAAACTTTGGGACTGGAGCAGGACATGTACTACCAGTAGATGACCTAGCCGTCCTAGAACTATTTTCCCCATGCCAAATCCATTCAAGATATCCCAAACTGAAACCATTTTCATAGATATGACCCCTGATTATTTTTATGGAATACTGTTTAAAATTAGCACATCGTGAACATGGGCAAGGAATTCTCTTAGGATCTTTTGAATTTTCTTCGGCATATATCAAGAATTTTTCAACCCCGATTTCATATTCTAAAGAATCCCTTGCTTTGAAAATCCACGTCTTATCCATATTCGTATAATCAAAAGCAACTACCTACATCATTGAAATTATTTTAAACATCGAAAATCTAACAACAATAAAGTAAATAAAGGCATGCTTATCTATGGTATTATAAGTCAGATAATTATAATTATCATATTATATAATTATAATTATCATATTATATGGTATTAAATTTATGGTGGTTACTATATATACATATTAATTATCAATAAATGTATAAGTCATAAAATAGCATAATATCCTAATAATTCATAAAAGCCTATGATTATATTAGAATATAGGTTACTTTTCTACCGCAAGCAAGCATATAAAAATCAATGAACATTATCAATGATATATAAATATATATATATATATATGTAACATATAATATAATCAGTAAGAGGTAGATTAACATAACATATTATTGCAAACTGAATTATTTCTACTTGATGCGAACTTAATTATTAGTTTAATGTAGTTTAAATCAGTAAGAGGCAGAGGCATATAAATATATGGATATATCTAGCTATATCTGAGAAAACTCGACATGAAAAATTAAAAAACCGATACTAGTACATCACATTTCATTACATAGAGAACCTCAATTTGACACATCCACATTCACAATCAAGTATGATGTACATATTATCAATCTATAAGGCAAGAATAGTAACATGTTAATGCGATAAAAACAGAACATCACATACATACATACATATTCTCAAATATTCCAAAATAGGAATTAAAGGCAGTGACATACATACATACATATACATATTATCCAAATAAAAACATAATATCAATTGAAAATAGGGAGAAGTGAATACCTCAAATAGCCAAATTATCCAAATTGAAGCAGCAACAAAATTCTCAAATCCACCCAAGCTTCTACCCAAACTACAGTGACATACATACATATATTAAAAACAATCAGTAGCTGGGGGAAATACTTACAAATATCTATATGTATACACACCAAATAATAAGATAAATATAAAGCATATACACATACATACATACATACATATAATAGCTGAAAATCAGTAGCTGAAAATCACCCTCTAGACCTGTTGAAAGTACTCAAATTAGAAATCGAAAATAAAATTTCGAACTAATTAATAGCTCATAAACTTTCCAAGAAGCTAGGGTTTTGAAACAAAACCCACATGACAACAATTTAATGAATCAACAAACCCATACAAACAGATACTAAACAGAGATGGACAAGATTCAACTAAAAAAGCTCACAAACACACACAAATTCAAATGAACTAGTTAGGTTTGCTTACCAATTGAGCAAATCGAGTGAAGAAATAACAGGACTTGTTAGCTAGGGCTTGTTCTTCGACCAAATCGACATTTTAACTGGGGCTTTTTCTTCGACCAAATTGACCAGTTAGCTAGCTAGGGCTTGTTCTTTGACCAAATCGAGAGTGAGGGAGAGGGAGAGTGATGTGTTAATCGAGTGTGAGTGAGAGGGAGAGTGATGGGTTAATTGAAGAACCCTAGCTTTTGTTAGCTTCGAGAGAGAGAAGACAGCTTCGAGAGGGAGATGGTTTTTGTTAAGGGCGGAAGTGATTTTTGTTAAGGGGGGAAATGAATTTTGTCTAAGGCCGGGGGGAATTATTGGGTAATAACCTGGGAGAATTGTTATTAATTGACTCATTTTTTTTATTTTTTTCGAACATAACTTTAGACATCGGGCTTTTTACCAAGCGATGTCTTAAATAACCTTTAACATCGTTATATACAAAAGCGATGTTAAAAAGACCTTTAACATCGGTGATTTTTGCAACCGTTGTTAAAGATGCGATGTTGTATCCAGTTTTTCTAGTAGTGTAATGTTAAAGATGAAGAATATTTATTATAGTATGACATAAATGAACCAGACAGTATATTTGTGTGTCAACTAAAATAATAAATATTCATCATCTAGCTCAAGTGGTTTTATGACAAAAGACACAACGCAGACTGGAAGACTTCAAGACTGATAGCACGGTAATACAAGACGAAATAGTATTTTAATTCTACTATCAAATGTTAATTGATTATTTAATTTATCTAATTAAATTAATTCAAGTTGAATTTAATTTAATTTGTAAATTAACTAATTAATGTAAGTAGAATTAATTTATTATAAAAGATATGACTTAATATGACTTTTAATATAATTCAAATGACTAATAAATAAGTCATACCGACTGTTTATTAATAAGTCATACCGAATTATATTAATAAAAGTCATACCGACTGAATAAAGATAAAGTCATACCGAAGCTGTTAAAGAAAAGTCATACCGGAGCAGCCGACTGATAAGTCATACCGAGCTTTAAAAAGAAAAGTCATACCGAGCTTCAGGCAGAAAGGTCATACAGGAGATAAGTCATACCGAATTTCTGTTGATCAAAAGGTCATACCGAGTGATTTTTTATTATATTAAAAAGTCATACCGACTTTTTAATTAATAAAATAAGTCATACCGACCATTCAGATGTCATACCCAGTGTTTTTAAAGTCATACAAGTGTTAAATAAGTCATATATGACTTATTTTCAGCAAATTAAGTCATGCTGATAAAGGTCATACAAGCCTTTTTCTTCCTCTATAAATATGAGGAGATCACCTTCATTTTTCAGTACTTCTAAGAGAAGAAAATCAGATCAAATTCAGTAATTTATCTGCATTGTAATATTCACAGATTTCTGTGCTGAGTTTGGATATAATTGTTAAATACGAACAATTCATGTCAAATTTGTTCTAGAACTTTTAATCAATTATATAACTGTTTTCTTAATATTAATTTTGTAATACTAATCAAGTTAAAATTATATCTTTCACTTGAACAGTATTTCTTTCCAATTAATATTTCGCGAGTAATTAAAATAATATTTTTAATCCAAATTATTCCGCGATTAATTTTCAGATATTGTATTCAACCCCCCTTCTACAATATCAGGGACCAACAATCTGAGTGACCTCTCTAGGCTCTCTCCCTATTATCATGGGTAGTTGAATGGTTCCTTCTACTTTTGATTCTACTCCATTAAAGCCATAGATGGTAACATCCGAAGGGATTATCTTGGAATCATTGTACCCCATCTTTACAAATGCATCATGGAACAAGATATCAACTGATGCTCCATTGCCCACCAGGACTCTCTTTACTTCTGAATTTCCTATCAAAGGGGTAATAACGAGAGGATCATCGTGAGGAAACTTTATCCCTTCCAGGTCCGAGTCATCAAAGGATATGATCACCTCCGTTTTGGCACATTTAGGTGCTTCTAGCTTCTCTTGCGTATACTTTTCTTGAATTTCTTGAATTCCTCGCAGCGGTGGGTCCTCCGAAAATCATATTAATAACTGGTCCTCTAGGCTGAGGATTCCTATCCCGACTATCGTTATTTTTTCTGTTATCGTCGTGCCTATCATGACTTCCATCTTTAGTGTACTTAGAAAGTTTTCCTCTTCTGATAAGGAATTTGATTTCATCCTTCAATTGTCTGCAGTCATCCGTGTCATGTCCGGTATCCCTATGAAACCGGCAAAATGCGTTCTTGTTCATCTTCTTAGGATCAGACTTCAGAGGTTTAGGCCATCTCAGGTCTCGATCTCTTTCGATAACCATCAGGATTTGACTTCGAGGCGTATTCAACCTTGTGTATTCGGCAAACTTTTGCCCCAAAATATTTTTCTTAGGGGGGATTCTGAATCCTTATCCATCTTGGAGTACTTGTCTCGGGCGTCATATTCTTGATCACCTTTTCTCTTCTTGCTATTATTCCCAATTGTCGCCACTGATATAGTGGTTTTCGGGCATATGTTAATGAAAGCCTTGTGGTTTTCATACTTTCTTTTGCCTTAATGTACTTCCCTGCTCTGTCTTGGAGAAGAAGTATGTTCTCGGGCATATATTTAGCCAGAGATCTCTTGAAATAAGGATCAGTCGTTCCCTGTTGTAAGGCTATCATAGCCACTTTCTCATCCAAGTCCGGGACTTTCAAGGCTTGGTGAAACGGCTCAGATAGTCCCTTAAAAATTCATTCTTTCCCTACTCTAGATTCATGAGAGAAGTTGAAATTTTTTTGTGCACTCTTTCGCTTATAAACTGGCTTATGAAGGCCTTACTGAGCTCTTTGAAGGATCCAATGGAGTTGGGGGGCAACCAGCTATACCAACGTTGGGCCATGCCCCCAGGGTTTGGGGAAACACCCTACACTTCACAGCATCATTGATAGGTTGTAGTAGCAAAGTATTCGAGAATGTTCTTATGTGATTGGCTAGAACGCCTTTTCCATCAAAAGTTTTGATGGTGGGCATCTTGAACTTACTTGAGATGTGAGCATTCATGATCACTTCAGTGAAGGGTGTTGTCGGATCATCAAGATCTCTGAGTGGCAGTAATTCAGTGGGTCAGCCCTTGCAATTTCCATTCTTATCCCATGAGGGGTTCCATCTAGTTCTATGACGTCAAGGGCTTCTAACTTACCGATCTAGGCTTTTCTTTAGCTCTTTGAGTTCAGCCTCGTAGGATGTAATTTTCTATTCAAGTGTCCTACGGGACTGTGAACGCCGGCTTCCTTACCAGGCCTTCTCCTCCTAGGATTGATATCGGTGTCTTCTGAGCTTCCATCATCAGTTGAGTATGGTCCTGAGAAATCACGGACCTCTACTCTACGCCCATTGTTTTGTGGTTCCAACCCTCTGATGTAAGGAGGGGGATAGGCTTGGGAGAGTCCAAGTCTAGGTTGGGCAATAGTGCTACTAGTGATAACAACAATGGAAATTTGTGCGTGAGGGGAGTATTAGCCAGAAAAGGAGTTTGAGTTACCTGAGATAGAGAGTTGGATCCATGGATGACTTTCTCAAGAATGGTGGAGTGGACAATCTCACTAAATGGGCCAAGTCTTTGAGTGCTAGGACCTTGGGTTCTAGCAGGAATAGTGGTGGTAACGGGGACCTCGGTAGTTTGAGTCTCATCGGGAGAGATGATAGTAGTCGGATCACCTGTGGTAGGGATGATGCCTCCGTTAGTTCGTCGTGTTCTTTCCATGGTTGATGTTGTCTTCGCACAGACGGCGCCAAATGTTATGGATTAAAAACTGTGTAGTTAATGTGATGTGTGTCGGAGCTTATCGAGCTTTAATGGTTGAACATGTGTTTCGTAGCTTAATACTGCCCTCACAAGATGCCTATGTATCTCAAGCATATTGAGAATCAAGTTAGACGTAGTTCTAAGAATGAGGGGTTAGGCCCTTTATATAGACGTAGAGAGTCTAAGAATTAGAGTAGGCTTAGGAATCTTGGTGGACAGGCCACCTCCTAGAAGGATTCTGGACCCTTCTTGTGATAGAAGTAGTTTCCAAGGATTATGTTTCCTTGCTGACTGAGGTGTCTTGGGGGCTACTCTTTAGAGTAGTTTCCTTGTAGTTGAACATAATTAATTAGCTGTATATTTAACTAATTAATTAATTATGAATTTATTTAATAATTAGGGTTTCAAGCCTCATTGAATGGGCCTCCCTAGGTCTAATTAATGCCACATTAATTGCGTCTTTAGGGATTACTTTCAGCCCATATTAGATGGATTCCTCAGACTCTAAAGAGGAAACAAATTATGCTCTCATGGCAAACACTGATGTTCCCATTCTAAACTTTGATAATGTACCAAACTCTATCTTTAACATTGATACTGAAAATATCTGTGAATTAAAGTCTTTCCTTAGATCATTGCATGTTAGTTATAAATCACAATCACTTGAGAATGAAAGATTAAAATCTGATATACAAACTATGGCTGCTAGGAATGACTTTCTTGAATCTAAAAATTCTGAAAGTCATATTACTAGTCATATTTGTAATAAATAGATGACAACTCAACTCAGGTAAGAAAGTGAAGTAAATAATAAATATTGAATATAGAGGAAGAATAAAAAGAAGCTAAGACAAGACATGACCAGACACAAAGATCACTACAGAAGAATTGAGAATCAACATTGTAGTTAGTCATCCGTGAACCAGACCAGTGCACAGGGTGTCAACAATGTCAGTGAAGATTCGTCATCAAAAAGTTCAAGTGGTTAAAAAGAATGACAGAAGACAGAAGCTGGAATCTCAAAGGGATACAGGTTTGTTTGGAATATAGTGTACAAGAGTCAGAATCTAAGATTGAATATTTGACTGGGTACATGCAGTGGTGAAAAGAAGTATTGGCTAGTTTAAAGAGTCAAATTATTTAAGGAATAGAGGTACTTCTAATTGCAACTGTAGATACTTCCAAACATGCCTGACAGTACTGACTTGAAGAAAAGACGGAAAAAGAAATGACACGGAAGAAATGCAGAGTCATATATTCTTGAAGGTGGAACCCCGGTTGGAATTAATTTATCATTTCCAAGTCAAAAAGAGTTCGGTTCCAGACGTTTAGGAGACCGCAGCTTAGAGCGTAAGGATTTATTTAATTAATAAATATTTTATTTATTGAGTAAATTATATTTATAAATATCTAAATAATATTAGATATTTATTTTTATAATTTATGAATTAAATTTATTATTTATTAATCAAAGATAATAAGTTGTGCGGGTCGAAAAACATTTCTACGGAGCCTGTCTATAATAAGACGAAATAAGCCCCCATATTTGTTCAAATTGAAGTCGGCAGGTTTTTTAAAGATCCAATGGTAGGTTGCCACTTGTCCAAATAAGGAGAAAAGAAATGGAAAGTTTGCAGTTGAGCAAATGTCATACCGAACAATTCAATATGTCATACCGAGCAGAATGGTTCAAAAGGTCATGCTGAATGGATTTTTTATTTAATTAAAAAGTCATACCGATTTTTTAATTAATAAAAAAAGTCATACCGAATTTCTGAAAGTCATACCGAGTGAAAAAAGTCATACCCAGCTATTTCAAATGTCATACAAGGCTTAATTTCATTAAATAAAGTCATAGTGAAAAAGGTCATACAAGCTTAGAATTCCTCTATAAATATGAGGCTTGAGCTTCATAATTCACAAGTAGAAAAACAGTCAAATTCAGCAATTTGTCTGCAACGTCATATTCACAGACTTTCTGTGCTAGTTTGGTTTTAATTCCTTAAGTAGAACAATTCATGTCAAATTTGTTCTAGGAATTAAATGTTTATTCTACCGGATACTGTAACACCCATTCAAGTTTAATATACATATTTAACTTGAATCTTGTTTACTTACTTGCTAATTTCTATATCTTAATTGTTATATCATAAAAATAGAAAGTTAGTAAGTCAGCCTCCCAAACACTACAAGGACCCGAACCCTCAGCGAAAGCAATAATTTAATTCCGCAAATTCTGAGAAGAATTTTAAATTGTTGTCAGTATCGCATTCAACCCCCCTTCTACGATACTTCCGGGACCCAACAAATTCAAACATGATTAGCACTAAGAAAGACTGTGAGAATGCTATACACATGCAAACTCAGTTAGAAATAGAAGTTGAATACTTAAAATCTGATATAGCTAAAGAAAAGGAGACTTTCAGAGTTTGGACTAACACTGACAAGAAATTTAACAAATGCTTTCTAACAAGAATTGGACATTTGCCCTAGGTTATGAATATGATAAAGAGACACATACTAAGACACACACAAGAAGAAAACTGAGTGAACTTGTGAATTTTGTTAGAGCTAGTAATGAAAAGAATACCTCTAATAAATACTCTAATGGTGTGTTAGAGAATAAACCAGTTAACATAGGGTTACTCTTATAGAAGCAACTTAAAGAAAAGTTGAAGGCAGTCACTAATAAAAAGTAACCTAAAAAGGTGAAGAAAAATAGAAATGGCAAAGTCGGAATCTCCGAGGAGAATAATTATAAGTATATCCCTGATGCTCCTAGAAAACCATGTTTTATTTGTTGTAATTCAAATCACCTTACTATTGACTACAAACAAAATAAAAAAGACCCTAAGGGACCTAGTTTAGATGCTAGAAAATAAACTAGATATAGACCACAAAATCCCTATTTTTACAGTGGTAGTCTACAGCATTCAATTTACATATGTAAAGAATATCATAGTTTGTATTTCAACTATTATGAACTGTTGCCTCATTTGAATAAAACTCTTGTCTTTTCTAAAAATATTGTCAAACAAAAATATGTGATAAAAGCTGATAAAAGAAATATAAACTCTGACAATATAAACTCTGAAAATACAAACTATGTTAACATAAACTTTGATAAAAATAATTCTGCTATAAAAGTTAACAAGTTTCAAAAGAAAGGACCCAGACTTGTTTGGGTCCCCAAATCTACTAACTAATTTGCATTAAATGATTGCAGGAAAACATGAAAAACATTCAAGTAATTGATAGTGGATGTTCTGCACATATGACTGGAAACAAATACCTACTTTCAGAGTTTGAGGAGAAGGTTGGCCCAACAGTATCTTATGGAGATGGAAACATATGAAGAACCCTGGAATGTGATAATATTGTTATTGGAAATGTCATCATTGAAAATGTAGTTCTGGTTGAAGGACTCAAACATAATCTCTTGAGTGTGAGTCAAATGACAGACATAGGTTCTTCTGTGGAATTTCATGAAACACATTGTGAAGTGAAAAGCAAAATGGATGGCAAAGTGGTTCTCATTGGTCACAGACATAACAATTTGAATCTAGCTTGGAGGTAAACTCTGATGATCCCTTAACTTGTTTACTTGGAAAGACATCATCTTTGGAAAGATGGAATTGGCACAAAAAACTGTGTCCTTGAACTTTGGAAACATAAATGAATTGGTGAAAAAGGATCTAGTGAGAGGTCTTCTAAAAGTTTAATTTCATCCTGATGGACTCTGTGATTCATGTCAAAAGGCCAAACAAAAGAAAACATCTTTCAAGAGTAAAATTGAAAATTCTATTGATCAACCTTATCATCTATTGCATCTTGATTTATTTGGTCATGTCAACATTATGTCCATTGGAAAGAAGAAATATATTCTGGTGATAGTGGATGATTACATAAGATTTACCTGGCTATACTTTTTTCATAAAAAGGATGAAATAGATGAGATAATTTTTGATCATATTACAATGATTGAAAATGGATCACCCCACAAAGTAAAGAACTTAAGGAGTGACAATGAAACAGAGTTAAATAATTCTGCAATGGAGGAATTTTGCTCAAACTAAGGAATCATTCAACAATTTTCAGCACCTGGAATACCTCAACAAAATGGTATCGTTGAGAGAAAGAACATGACTATCATTGAAGCTGCCAGAACAATGTTAGAAGGAGTAAAGCTACCTACTTATTTTTTGGCAGAAGCTGTGAATACTGCATGCATTACTCATAATTGGACTCTGATAAATAAACATGGAATGACTCTATATGAAACAATGAAGGGAATGAAGCCAAATGTGAAATACTTTCACATCTTTGGAAGCAAGTATTTTATTCTCAAAACACATCCTGAATAATTGAAGAAGTTTGAACTCAAAGCAGATGAATGTATTTTTGTTGGTTATGCAACAACTTCTAAAACCTCTTCAAGGGCATTCAAAGTGTTTAATCTAAGGACCAGGGCAGTCATGGAATCTATAAATGTCTCTTTTAATGAAGGGAAAATAGCAGGGTTACATGATGAAGATGCTCAGAAATCTCTGAGTTTTGAAAATGAATTGCAGAATACAAACTCTAATGAGCCAAACTCTAATGAGATAAACATTGATTCCTTAAACTCTGATTTACACAAAATTGAAACAGAAATTGAAGATTTTTCACATGTTGAGGGGGAGCAACATTAATCACTTACTGAAATTAAAGAACCAATCTCAATTATTGAAATTTCAGGGTCTGACCAAACTCTGACAAATACAAACTCTGAAACCCTAAACTTTGATCAATCAAACTCTGACAAACACTGATCACTCAAACTCTGATAATTCAAACTTTGAGCAGTTAAACTCTGAGTCATCAAACATTGATGGAAGCACAACTTCAGGGGGAAGAATATCATTTATTGAAGAATCATACTATGAAGGCACAAATCATGGGGGAACATCTAGTTCAAGAAATTTTCCACATCCAAGGAAATGGAACAAAAATCATACACCTGATTTGATTATTGGTGATCTAGAAAGTGTAGTGCAGACAAGGAAAGCTACTCAAAATGAATGTCTATTTTATAGTTTTGTTTCTCAAACAGAACCAAAGAAGGTTGAAGATGCTTTGAAGGATGCAGATTGGGTTACTGCAATGTAGGAAGAATTAAATGAGTTTGAAATAAATGAAGTTTAGACCCTTGTTCCAAGGCCAAAGAATAGATCAATTGTAGGCACAAAGTGGGTGTTCAGAAACAAGACAAACTCTGAGGAATTTTTACAAGGAATAAAGCAAAGACTAGTTGCCAAAGGCTACTCTCAACAAGAAGGTATTGATTATGATGAAACCTTTACACCAGTAGCTAGACTTGAAGCAATCAGAATCTTTCTTGTTTATGCTCACACGAGAAATTCAAGGTCTACCAGATAGATGTTAATGTTAGTAATTGTGCTCTAGAGACAATACTTTTTATATTTTAAGGAAAATATTTATTATTAAGGATTATGTTTTATTGATTATTATTTATTTATTATGTTTTATTTACTGCGTAATAAATTGAAAGCATAATAAATGTCCTTGGAATTTTGATACGTATTATATATCTTTAAGTATGTGATTTAAAAATGAGATTATATGAATAGTATCTTATTCCTAAAATTCCCTAGTCGAGTATTATTATTTAAGGACAATAATAATGCACAAAGACTAGTATGTTTCTTGACAGATGACCACATCTCATTGGTCATAGGTATGGGGATACTAAAGTCAAGAACATAAGTGCATGTATCAATGCATGGCACTGGAATGACCCGCCGTGAGATTCTACATGTTAAATAAGTGTCATAAGTAATTCTCACTGTGATAATGGTGTAATGATCCTTAGACCTGAAATCATTATATTTCTATACGGGAATTAATATACTTTGATTACATTAAAAGTTACCTTTGACCGGGTGATGATAAAAGTGGACATTGGGTATATTATGAATCGTATGAGAAATATGAATGATCTAGATGGGATTTAATCCTCCTAATTTTAGGAGTGATATTATTGGCCTCTTGTTTGAGTAAGACTATGAAATGCACGGCCGTGCTCAAATGTTGATTTGATTTTAATAGTCTACTCATCGATCAAGAAAATAAAGATTAAATTATGAAGAGGATGACACGAGACATGCCTTGAGTTTAATCTATAATATCAAGATTAAAGAGATTATATTACATGAAACTTTATTCACGAAAGGCTTAATTGAATCACCGATTTATTATTATTACTTGGGTAGCAATGATGTATTACTAGATGCCGCTCATTGTTTACAATTTTAATTAGATATTAAAATTGTTGCCAACGTAATAATAACCTACAGGGTCACACACAAAGAACGCTTGAAGGAGAAATAATTTAAATTATGAATTTAAATTAAATAATTAATTTATTTTATTTATGATATTAATTAAGTATGACTTAATTAATTATATAAATAGAATAAATGAATTACTTAAACTAATTCCAAAATTAATAATTAATTAATTAAGTGAGACTTAATTAAATAATTTAGAATTTTGGATTAGTATTAATTATAATTGGATTATAATTAGAAAACTTATTCCTCTCTCTATATAATCTCTTTATTGGCTGATTTAATAAGAGAGAGATTTTACAAAAACCCTAGCCGCTCTGAGAGAGGAGGAAGATAGAGAGAGAGAGGAAGTTTTCGAGTGCTAGTACACATCAATCCTTCATGAAAAGTGTTCGTGTGGATACCGTAGAGCGTAGATCGCGAGAGCGGGATACGTGGTGATTAAACAAGCTTTGGACCTCCATTAATCTTCCATTAATGAACTGTTAAAGCTTCTAAAGGTATTTATTCTTTATCTCCGAATTAAATCTTTTGTTTTCGCATGGATCCTGCGGAGGGTTTCGCTATTTTGATTTATTTTTCGCGTTTATTCTGCTGCGTTTGTGTCACGAAACCCTACAATGGCATCAGAGCTACTTGCGAAACGTTTTAATTCGGTTATGTGCTTAACAGTTTTTGATATATAAGCATGTATGCGATCTATCATGATTTTATATTGATACAATATGTATATGTTTATATATATTATGAATATATGATATTTTATGATATATAATCATGTGATGATTATGTGTGTTGATGTATGTATATGATACATGTTTGTTCTTATTATGGGAATCGTATTCAATACGAATTCTGAAACGGCTGCCGTTGATTTTCTGAAATCTGTGTCCGTTGTCCGATTTTCGCAAACGATATGTGTTTTCTGACTGGAATTGGGTCACTGAACAATACTGAAAAAGTCAGCTCTGCGTCTGTAAGCCATTAGATGTCGTTACAGCCTCCAAAACGGTGATTTATGATTTTCTGAAAATTATTTGATTTTCTAAAATTTTGAGTATATTTATGTATATATTATGAATATATGATATTCATGTAATGTATAATCATACGATGATTGTATGTATCTCTGTATATGTATATATGTATATATGCTTGTTTTTGTTATAGGAATTGTATATGATACGATTTCTGAAACACCGTCAGATTTGGAGAAATCTGACTGCCGTATCCGATTTTCGCAAACGATATATGTTTTCTGACTGGAATCGGGCCAATGAACAAAACTGATAGCTAAGCTATCTCCGAGGGGTCTGTAAGGCGTTTGACGTCGTTAAGGGCCTCGAAATAGCGATTTATTGTCTTCAGAAATCTGTTTTTAATTTTCTGAAATTTCGAAATTTGTTATATATGATTATATGATATGATTATATAATATGAGATATATTATATGTGTTATATGATATCATGGTGGATGGTTATGGCCTAAAGACCCATAGGATAGTGGTTTTGATTTATGGTTTTGGTTTCTAAATACGACTTGCATGTCGTTTATTCATTGTAATTTAATTATCTCGAATGTAACTCGAGTTCTTCTTGTAATTTCATTAGAATAGTTTTATTTTTATTATTCAATGTAATTATCAATGAAGACTTGCAAGCAAGGAGGCGATCCAAAAGGGGATGATGGAGCAATGAAGAAAGAAGACATGTAATAGATAGTATTTTTAAAACCACCATAGACTGACCTTGATATTTCCATTAGCTTGGAAATATCATATAGGATGGGGCCATAACCAAACACGTTTAATTTATGCACATTACATATATGTATATGATTGCATGTATTGGTATGTATGCGTAGATATAATTGAGATGCATGCTTAATATTGACTAATCATGTATGTATTAGATACGACACTCATGCCATGTTTGCTTAAACAAGATAAAATCTGTAACGATTCAAGATTTTAAAATTAACAAATGATCATGAGATTCTTGTGTTTATGAAATATGGATTTTTAAAAACACAGAATTAAATATGGATTTTTGATATCTATAATTGGGATTTTCTGACAAAAGCGGATATGCGTATTCGTAAGGCTGATGGGTTTTAAGTGTGACCATTGGTATCCTCCATCTACCTGAGAAATGAACAATTTAAGATGTCGATTTGAAATATTTGATTCAAGGAAAAATTGAGGATCTCTTTATGATGTGATCATGATCGTTATAAATTTTCTAAAACCCCTTAACAAAATATTAAGTTTTACTCGGATGCTTTCCAATGAATGAACACTCATCGAATCCTAGATCGATAAGGGGAAGGACTGTCAGTGGCAGGGGACTCCTATCTATTGTGGTGAGATGCGATGAATATAAACGGTTATATTCGGCCGTTGTATCATTGGGTCTAACTTAACTGAGTCGTCATAATAAGTGAAAATAAACGGTTATATTCAACTATTATGAACTTAGAAGCATAGAGTTTGGTTAAAAGTCTATTAGATAGATAAGATCAATCGTTGTTCACCAAACTATCCAAGAATTATATATGATATAATTGACAACTGTTGTCTACCTAAATAATCATTTTCTAAGGACTTCCAGTGGTTGACTTAGGACATGACGAAATATGGATCTTGGCTCACTAGAAAGAATTATGGCATATACTTTCCAAATTAATAGTAAGGGCTATTAGTTTGATAAAAATAGTGGGAGGTATATGATGATATACCATAATCACTTAAACATAATTAATATTAAATTTGCAATCTAGTTTATTTTATGCACTTTAATATTGTAGATATCAAATGATAAACACAAACAACTTCTCTATGCGATCAGTTCTTGAGAAGGACAAGTTGACGAGAATATATTTCCTTGACTGACATAGGAGCTTGAGGATCGTCCTCGGGAACCACGATATTAGTCAAATTTCTTCCCCTGCTCTTAAAGTTGAGAATGTAACATGTGCAAATCATAGTGCTTATTGGAAGCAAATTGATGTTGCGACTGATGTTTCATGTCTCATGCTCGCAAATATATGTGCTGAGCTTAAGAAGCAATACAAGCATATAGATGCTTATGAAACGATTGAGCACAAGATATATTTGAAAGGGCACTATACACTTACAGGTAGGGAGAGTGAGACCCAGTTACACCACATGTTCTAAAGATTATAGGGTATAATGAATACCATTGATATTTTGGGTTTCCAGATTGGTCTGGAGACAGTTAGATTTGATCTTACAATCTTTGGACAAATATTATTCTTATTTTGTTATGAACAATAAAGTAAATAAGATTGGTAAAACACCCATTGAGTTGCTAAGCATGTTGAGAACTGCTGAAAGTAATATGATAAATGCATGAACTACTACTATATTGATGGTAAACATAGGGAATGCAAAAGGGAAAGGAAAATGGAAAGGCAAGGAGAAGATTTGATCTAGTTCCGTTGTCAAACCAAAGTCCAATCCCTAAAGTAGACTCTAAAGTCTGAATGAGGTGTTGACAAAGAAGACGATTGTCACTTCTGTGGAAAGTTGGGAGACTGGAAATTAAACTGTCATGCTTAATTGGAAGATCGGAAGATGATGATCAATAAGGGTCAAGCTTAAGGTATCGGGTTGGAATTGGAGTAAAGATAGTTGCTCTGGTTCGAGGAACTCGTTACTTAATTTTTGGCCTATAAGGAAAATTTAGAACTTAATAATTGTTATAGCGTGCTTGCAATTGGCAGAGACATTATTTCAGTTTCTTGTTTGGACAAGAAAGGCTTTTTCATTTTAGAACAATAGTTGTTTATTCTATTTTGATGATGAGCCTTATAATGTTGCACATCTAATTAACAATTTATATGTTCTAAAGTGACTCAAATCAAATATTACCTTTGGCACTGTTGTTGAGGCCGTATTAATAAGAAACGCATTTTCAGAATACATAAGGATGCATTCATGGATAAGTTTGATTATGAATCATACAAAAGGATGCGAATCTTGGTTTATTTGGTAAAATGACTAAAGCTCCTTTTACCGGACATGGTGAAGGGATCATTGAATGGGTATGACTTATACATAGTGATGTATGTGGTCATATGTGTACGATGACAAAAGGTAGATTTTATTAACTTCATAAAATTTACTAATTATTTTAGTAGATACGGATATATGTATCTTTTGAAGAACTAATCCGAATCATTTGAAAAGTTCAAAGACTATAAAGATGAAGTAGAAAATATCAAAGAAAAGTTTCTTTGATAGGAGAGATCACACCTTGTTGGACATGGTGCGATCAATGTTGAGCCAATGAATCTTCCAATTAGTTTCTGGGGTTGCACCCTGGAAACGGCTCCACATACACTTAACTGTGTTCCTACTAAATTGGTTCAAAAGACTCCTTATGAGATATGGACTGAGCAACGTCACAGCATGTCATTTATAAAATTTTGGGGATGTGAAGCGTTTGTGAAACGTCTAATCTCTAACAAGCTAGGACCAAAATCAGACAAATGTAATTTTGTGGAATACCGAACTGAAACAAGGGGTTATTCTTTCTATAATCCTTCTGAGAACAAAGTGTTTGTTACTTGAACTGCTGAGAGACAGTGGGAGGATAATAGATCTCAATGAAGTTTGAGACCCACATGATAACGTTGAACCAGTGGAGGAACCTGAGTAGAATGTACAAGAAAAATAATACTGCTCAAGAAACACAAGTGTTCGTAGGTTTAGTAGGATTCGCCATGAGCCCGAGAGATAATATGGATTTCTCTTGACTCAAGATGGTGATGTGATGCTTGTGGATGAAGATGAGCCTCTCACCTATCTAGATACTATAAACACTCCAGATTCTAAGAGATGGCTGGATGCCATTAAATCTGAAATGGAATCCATGTATACTAATCAAGTATGGACTTTGGTTGATACACCTGAAGGGGTAAAACCTATAGGGTGCAAGTGGGTTTTCAAGAAGAAGACCGACATGGATGCTAATGTACAGACCTATAAGGCACGATTGGTGGCAAAAGGTTTCAAGAAAATTCATGGTATTGACTATGATGAGACCTTTTCACCAGTTGTTATGGTCATGTCCATCAGGATTTTGCTTGCTATAGCTGCTTACTATGACTATGAAATCTGGCAAATGGATGTCAAAACCGCTTTCTTAAATGAGAGCCTTGAAGAAGATATGGATGTGTACATGACACACCCTAAGGGTTTTGTTGATCTAAAGGATGCTGGAAATATATGTAAGTTGCGTCGATCCATTTATGGATTAAAGCAGGCCTCGAGGA
Organism: Oenanthe sinensis; assembly: GCA_028671895.1. Lineage (NCBI taxonomy): Eukaryota > Viridiplantae > Streptophyta > Magnoliopsida > Apiales > Apiaceae > Oenanthe > Oenanthe sinensis. The sequence goes on from JAPMAC010000232.1 coordinate 168,035, forward strand.
GATGGAACATTTGTTTTCATGAAACAGTCAAAAAGAGTTTGACTTTATTCAGAATGAAGATGAAACTTGTGTTTACAAGAAGTTTAGTGGGAGCCATGTGACATTCCTAGTATTATATGTTGATGATATATTACTAATAGGGAATGACATTCCTTCTCTACAGACTGTGAAGACTTGGTTGAGAAATAATTTCTCAATGAAAGACTTAGGCGATGTGACATATATATTAGGGATCGAGATCTATAGAGATAGATCAAGGTGATTGATCGGCCTAATTTAGAGTACATACATTGACAAAGTTTTGCATCGATTTCAAATGCAAAGAGACTAAAATGGATATGTCCCAATGTCTCATGGGATAGTGATCTCAAAATAAAATTTGTCCTAAATCATTGGATGATAGGGACTGCATGAGTAAAATTCCATATGCGTCAGCAATTGGTTTTATAATGTATGCAATGATATGTACTTGTCCTGATGTCTCGTATGCTTTAACCATGATTAGTAGATACCGATCTAATCCAGGTGAAGGTCACTGGACGACAGTCAAGAATATTCTTAAGTACTTAAAGAGGACTAAAGATTCATTCTTGTTATATGGAGGAGATGTGAAGCTAGTTGTAAAAGGTTTCAGTGATACTGGTTTCTAGACAGATAACGATAATTTAATGTTTCTGTCTGGCTTTGTGTTTTATTGAGATGTTGTATGCTGGAATGGTTCACAGCAAAGACAATTGTTGATTTTACAATAGAACCTGAGTATATTGATGCTTGTGAAGCAGCCAAGGAGGCTGTTTGGGCATGTACTTAGGAGATATCACCTAATTAATGAGATTAATGATCAAGGAGATATACATATATGTAAAGTGTATACTAATAATAATATTGCAGACACACTAACTAAGGCTTTGTCGCAGCAGAAGCACGAAAGTCACACTAGTTCCATGAGTATTGGATACTTGGGTAATTGGCTCTAGTGCAAGTGGGAGATTGTTAGTAATTGTGCTCTAGAGACAATACTTTTTATATTTTAAGGAAAATATTTATTATTAAGGATTATGTTTTATTGATTATTATTTATTTATTATGTTTTATTTACTGCGTAATAAATTGAAAGCATAATAAATGTCCTTGGAATTTTGATACGTATTATATATCTTTAAGTATGTGACTTAAAAATGAGATTATATGAATAGTATCTTATTCCTAAAATTCCCTAGTCGAGTATTATTATTTAAGGACAATAATAATGCACAAAGACTAGTATGTTTCTTGACAGATGACCACATCTCATTGGTCATAGGTATGGGGATACTAAAGTCAAGAACATAAGTGCATGTATCAATGCATGGCACTGGAATGACCCGCCGTGAGATTCTACATGTTAAGTAAGTGTCATAAGTAATTCTCACTGTGATAATGGTGTAATGATCCTTAGACCTGAAATCATTATATTTCTATACAGGAATTAATATACTTTGATTACATTAAAAGTTACCTTTGACCGGGTGATGATAAAAGTGGACATTGGGTATATTATGAATCGTATGAGAAATATGAATGATCTAGATGTGATTTAATCCTCCTAATTTTAGGAGTGATATTATTGGCCTCTTGTTTGAGTGAGACAATGAAATGCACGGCCGTGCTCAAATGTTGATTTGATTTTAATAGTCTACTCATCGATCAAGAAAATAAAGATTAAATTATGAAGAGGATGACACGAGACATGCCTTGAGTTTAATCTATAATATCAAGATTAAAGGGATTATATTACATGGAACATTATTCACGAAAGGCTTAATCGAATCACCGATTTATTATTATTACTTGGGTAGCAATGATGTATTACTAGATGCCGCTCATTGTTTACAATTTTAATTAGATATTAAAATTGTTGCCAACGTAATAATAACCTACAGGGTCACACACAAAGAACGCTTGAAGGAGAAATAATTTAAATTATGAATTTAAATTAAATAAGTAATTTATTTTATTTATGATATTAATTAAGTATGACTTAATTAATTATATAAATAGAATAAATGAATTACTTAAACTAATTCCAAAATTAATAATTAATTAATTAAGTGAGACTTAATTAAATAATTTAGAATTTTGGATTAGTATTAATTATAATTGGATTATAATTAGAAAACTTATTCCTCTCTCTATATAATCTCTTTATGGGCTGATTTAATTAGATAGAGATTTTACAAAAACCCTAGCCGCTCTGAGAGAGGAGGAAGATAGAGAGAGAGAGGAAGTTTTCGGGTGCTAGTACACATCAATCCTTCATGAAAAGTGTTCGTGTGGATACCGTAGAGCGTAGATCGCGAGAGCGGGATACGTGGTGATTAAACAAGCTTTGGACCTCTATTAATCTTCCATTAATGAACTGTTAAAGCTTCTAAAGGTATTTATTCTTTATCTCCTTATTAAATCTTTTGTTTTCGCATGGATCCTGCGGAGGGTTTCGCTATTTTGATTTATTTTTCGCGTTTATTCCGCTGCGTTTGTGTCACGAAACCCTTCACCTCCACCATAGTGGAAGCAACAAAATTGTTGAGTTCATAGTAGAATCCTGATTGTAAGACCTTCTTTGATGATGCCATAATCGTGTTTATAAATATAGAAATAAAATAACTGGTAAATTTGTTAGTGTTGAAGAAAAAATAAAAATATAAGTAAAGTTCAAATGAACTTTAACACATCTATTTATACTTTTCAAAATAAATAAGTGTTTTAATTTCTCAATCGATTTAATTCCCTCAATTAATTGCTAAACAATAATCGTTGGAAATAAAGAAATGATGCAAAGTACTAAAGTTGACAGTCGACTGGTATTCGTACAGTATTGTATGAATATATCGATTGCTGATTTTAATAATCAACGGTTATGATAATCGACGGATAAAAATGATCATCGATTGATAATGTTACCTGTCGATAGCTTATTTACCCATCGAAGAAGAAAAACAGAAACTATCTGTTGATTTGTAAAATTACCATTTATTGATAATTCTATCCCTCAACATCTACTCTATCCACTGATAGATAAAATGATTACCAATTGATCACTATAAAATCAACAGATAAACTTAATCACTGGTTCATAAATAAATTTATATACCATAACAAACATTTAAAAATTTAAGTAAAATTAAGCATACCTAAATCATAGACCAATCTAATAAATGTAGATTCATCTAGTGGTTTGGTAAAAATGTATGCAAGTTGTCTTTCACTAGGGACAAAATGTAATTCAACTGTACCATTCATTACATGTTCCCTAATGAAGTGATACCTTATGCCAATGTGCTTGGTTCTGGAATGTTGCACAAGATTTTCTGTTATTGCAATGGCACTTGTGTTATCACAGAAAATAGGAATCTTGTTCATGCTGAACCCATAGTCGAATAGTTGATTCCTCATCCATAATATTTGTGCACAACAACTTCCAACAGCAATGTCTTCAGCCTTTGCAGTAGATGTAGACACTGAATTTTACTTTTTTGCTAAACTAAGACACAAGCTTATTTCCTAGAAATTGACATGTTCATGTTGTTCTTTTCCTGTTTATTTTGCACACTACATAGTTTGCATATGAATAGCCAATTAGGTCAAAAACCAGAATTCCTAGGGTACAAAATACCAAATTTTGGTGTACCCTTGAGATATTTGAAAATTCTTTTAATAGATATTAAATGAGACTCTCTAGGATCGGCCTGAAATCTAGCACATAGGCAAGTAGCAAACATTATATCTGGCCTATTTGCAGTTAAATAAAGTAATGAGCCAACCATGCCTCTATAACTTAAAATTTCCACTTTAGCTTCCTTTGTATTTAATTCAAGTTTAGTTGCAGTGGCCATGAGAATTTTGCAGAAGAACATTCATTTAAATCAAATCTCTTTAATAAATCACAAATATATTTAGTTTGATTTATAAAAATACCATCTTTGACTTATTTGACATGCAAACCAAGAAAATAGGTAAGTTCTCCCATCATGCTCATTTCATATTTACTCTACATCAACTTAGCAAAATTTTTATAAAGTTTCTCATTAGTTGAGCCAAATATAATGTCATTTACATAGACTTGAAAAAGTATAATAGAGCCACTAACATTTCTAAGAAAGAGAGTTTTATCAACAGTACCTCTTGTGAAGTGATTCTCAATCAAGAATTTAGATAATGTGTCATATCAGGCTCTCAGTGCTTGCTCTAGTTCATAAAGTGCTTTGAGGAGGAGATAGACAAATCCTGGAAAATTTGGATTTTCAAAACCAGGTGGTTGCTCCACATATACTTCTTCTTCTAACTTTCCATTTAGAAATGCACTTTTGACATACATCTGGTAGACCTTGAAATTTGTATGAGCAGCATAAGCTAGAAAGATTCTGATTGCCTCTAATCTTGCAACAGGAGCAAAAGTTTTATCGAAATCAATTCCTTCTTCCTGTGAATATCCCTTTGCTACTAACCTTGCTTTATTCCTTGTCACAATACCAGCTTCAACCATTTTGTTTCTGAATACCCATTTTGTTCCAATAACATATCTATCTTTTAGTTTGGGCACCAGCTTCCATACTTTGCTTCTTTCAAACTGATTCAACTCTTCTTGCATAGCAATTATCCAATCAGGATCATTCAAGTCTTTTTCAATTCTTTTTGGTTCTTCTTGAGATAGGAAGTTACTATATAGGCACTCATTGACATTTGCACTCCTTGTTTTTACACCATCTTCTTCGTTTCCAATAATTAGCTCAAATGGATGACTTTTATTCCATTTTCTTTGTGGTGGTAAAGTGTTTTTCTTGATGATGAGGCTTCATTATCATTGTTGTTGTACTCATTTTGATTTCTCATAGAGAAGGACCTTCCCCCTGAGTTGGACATTCTGTTACCAGAATTTTGATTACTCATTGCGAGATTTGTAGTTGATGTATTATCAATCGATTGATGTCTATCAATTGAAAAATTATCCATTGGTCCATTGACATCAACTAGTGCAGGGTTCTTGAGTACTTGAGGTCTTTCAACAAATGTTTCTTCATCACTTTCCTCATCTATCCCACTTGATTCATTTTCATAAACAAGAGTGTCATGATTTTCTTCATCAAACAGACCTTGGATTCTCTTATCATCAAAGACTACATGTACAGATTCCATAACAATATGCAATCTTAGATTGTAGACTTTATAGGCCTTAATGAAAATCCCATATCCAACAAAAATTGCTTCATCTGTTTTGGCTTCAAATTTCCCTAGGTTTTCACCTTGATTTCTCAATACCTATCATTTACAACAAATAACATGAAGAAAATTAACAGTTTACTTCTTATCTTTCTTCATCAATTGATATGGAGTTTTGTCTTTAACTTTGTTCACCATGGATATATTCTGAATGTAGCATGCAGTATTAATTGCTTCTGCCCAGAAATATGTAGAAAGTTTTGCTTCCTCAAGCATAGTCTTGGCTGCTTCAATCAATGTCATGTTCTTCCTTTCAACAACCCCATTTTTCTGAGGTGTTTTAGGTGTTGAGAAGGTATGAGTGATTCCCTTTTCATCAAAAAATTCCTTAATGGTAGAATTCTTGAATTCAGTACCATTATCACTCCTTATACCTTTCACTATACATTCAGTATCAGTCTCAATATTCTTTGTATGGTTGATAATGAATATATTCGCTTCATCCTTGTAGTGAAGAAACTAAATCCATGTAAATCTTGTAAAATCATCCACTATCACCAAGGCATATTTCTTTTTAGCAATAGACATTATATTTACTAGTCCAAATAAGTCCTTATGCAATAACTCCAGAGGTTTATCAATTGATGATATGACTTTTGATTTGAATGATGCTTTTCTCTATTTTCCTTTTTGATAAGCATAACAAAGGCCATTTTTCACAAAATCCATTTTTGGTAATCCTCTACATTGAATTTTTTTAACCAAATGATTCATTGATTTAAAGTTCAAGTGAGCGGTTTTTTGTGCCATAGAAAACTTTCTTCTACTAAGTTGTAGTCAGTTATATACACATTTCCTTTTCTATTCCCAATTAAGACTAGCTTCCATTTCCTTTGTTTAAAACAATGCATGCTTCTGTTGTGAACCATACACCATTTTCATTATCACAGAGTTGACTTATGCTGAGCAGATTATGCCTCAATTCATCAACTAGTGCTACAGATTCAATGATGACATTTCCTTTTGATATTGAGCCATATCCCATAGTATAACCTTTACTGTCATCTCCAAAAGTTAATCCAGGGCTAGCTTTCTCCTCAAACTTTGTAATAAGGGTTCTGTCTCCAGTCATGTGTCTTGAACAACCATTATCCAAGTACCACATATTTCTTTTTTTTCCCTGCACACATCCAAAAGAAATCAAGTTGATTTTGGTACCCAAGTCTCCTTGGGTCCTTTCTCGTTAGTTGTAGTCATAGTTTTGGGTCCCAAATTTTGATCCTTTGGTTTAGGTGGTTTTGATTCCACTTCAACTTTAGGAGTTTGTTCCTTGGTTAAGGACATCCCTGGGCACATGCTTGAGTTAATCATACAACAAGAATTTGTAATATTTGATGCATGACTATTAGCATTTAAATTCCAAGATATGGCAGGCATGTTCATATGAGCATATGCAAGATATGGATTAAACATATAAGGCATTGATGTATACTGAGTATGAACAGCATGAGGTGCAACAAATTGAGGAAACACAGGATTGATAGGTAAATTCGGCATGGTAGACATTTCTGGCATGTTAGATTTACAGTGCACAGATAAATGATTTGAACTACCACATTTAACACATATTTTTCTAGGAGCATACATGTCAGGAGGGTAATTACTATGTTTGTTGATGCCTACCTTACCATTCCTGTTTTTCTTTTTCCTTTCCTTGGGTGCAACATTAGGCTCTATCCCTTTTAATTTCTCCTTGAGTTAATTTTTGGATAAAAGGCCTATGTTTGTTTTATCAACATTATCTTTGGATTTTGAAAAGCTACCTACCATTACAAATGAAATGGGTTAGCTAAGCTTGGATTTTAAAACAGAAGATTTAGTAATTGATGGCTTCTCAATGGATAGATGTTTATATGTCGATTGGAAAGTGTTAGTCAATGGATAATTCTTATCTGTCGATAAAGAGTTATCGATCGAATCTTTCACATCTGTCGATTGATCAACATCAACAACTAATTTCTTAAAAGATGTAGAAATTCTAGAGAAAGAATTGGTTCCTTGAATATCATTCAAATTTTGGGTAGCTTTTGCAGACCTGTTCCATCTATCTATGGTTTCTAGTTCTTTAGCCAATCTTTCTGATAACAATTCATCCCTCTTCTTGCAACATACTAACTTCTCTCTAGCATCTTTACATTCTATCCTGAATCTCTCCATTGACACCAATTCATTTTCTAAGAAGACATTTCTCTCTATTAAGTATTCTATTGAATTCTTAAGTCTAGAATTTTCCTTGGTCAATGGTTTAAGAGTAACATGCAATTTATATAATTCATTTGACATTTCAGTAATTGTTATATTGGATTCATCCTTAGATAATTCAGATAGATTTGTAGAAATTACCTGATTGCTAGAGGAACTAGCTTCTTGGTCATCCTGATTTGCCATGACTACAAGGTTGATGTATTCATCATCTTTAGAATCATCCTCAGCAGCCCAGTCTTTCTCTTCTGAGAAATGACCAGCCAATCCACAGTTAAAACATTTAAACTAAGATCCAGGCCTTTGCATTATTAGATTTTTCTTGAACTTTAATTTGGAGAAGTTTCTAGATAGAAAAACAAGGTGCTCATCTATCTCATCAAGTTCCTCTTGAATGCATGAATCATCATCCTCAGCTACACCCTTTTCTTTACTATCTTTGGATTCCTCATGCCAACTGCTCATCATGACTTCATCATTACCTTTCTTCTTTACTGCATCACAAATCTTTCCATCTTCACTTTTCTCTACACAGGGCTCTGCTACATGTTTGTCATTCACAATCAAAGCAACAGCTTTGTCTTTCCTTTGGCTTCTTTCTATCTCTTCATCTTGTTGTATTTCTAACTCATAAGTCTTCAAGATATCATACAGCTTCTCCAAGGTGTAATCTTTGAAATCTTGAGATTGCCTAATAGAAACAGTTATGAATTTCCATTCTTTAGGTAAGGACCTCAGAAATTTGAGGTTGGTGTCGTAAGTGGCATATACTCTTCCATATAGCTTCAACTCATTTAGCAATTTCCGAAACCTGATATATGTGTCATTTATTGACTCACCACTTTTGAAGTGAAAGGTCTCATACTTTGGAATCAAGAGTTGCATCTTGTTCTTTCTTACTTGCTCAGTGCCTTCACAAAGTGTTTGAAGAGTATCCCAAACTTCTTTAAAGGTTCTGCAATTTATGACAGTATCAAACATATCTTTGTCAAGACCATTGAACATAATATTCAAGGCCTTCTTATCTTTATGCACCTCTTTCTCATCTTCATCAGTGTATTCAGAAATAGATTTAAGAACGAGTTTGTCTGGGGCTTGAGTTCCATCAGCATTTACACTTGTGACTATCTTCATAGGCACGTGTGGACCCTTCTCAATGCAATGAACATAAGAAGTGTCTAATGACAACAAATACATATGTATCTTCACTTTCTAGTGGAAATAGCTTTCTTTTTCTAAAATCAGAATTTTAACTCCTCTGTCTTTGTGACCTATTGTATTGCAGTGCTTTAGATCTTTAAACTTTCTGTTTGTTGAAAGCTCAGCTTTGATACCAATTGTTATTGCCCTAGCACTAACAATGAGCTTGTAGAAGGGGGGTTTAATACAAACTCTTTTTCTGGAATAGGTAATTTCTATATGGAATATGAGTTTGTATAATATGTTTGTTGTTCAGAGATATGTTTTGCAGTTTATAATGGTTAAGAACTCAGATAGAAATGATAATCGGAAACAAGAAAAGCTTTTAAAAATTACAAGTGGGTTTGTTGTTTCACTAGTGATTGTTTTGCTTTCGAAAATCCTGAGTCTTAAAACCCAGATGCTTACAAAGAATCCAAGAAAGTACTTTACAATATTTCTTTTTAGCTCAGTTACTTTCTTGGTTGAGTGTATGTTCTAATGTTCTACACTTCTTTCTTTGCTACCATACTTTGAATATATATATCAAAGCATGTCTACTATGCCCTTTCCTAAAAAAGATAGTATAATTTAAAAATACTTTTTTATAAAAGTACAGTTGTTTCTTTGATAGAAATAGACATGTACTTCCCCATAGCTGTCATGGCCTTCTGTTGATTTTTTAACAACTTCAAATGATGGTACTGTCTTGACAACTATGCTTCTTTCAAAAGACTTCACAGTCTGATAAAGGACTATCTTCCATTGACCTGCTTTCTGAAAAGGTACTGCAACATTGTACTTGATTTGTCTTTTGAAACCTTATCAATTGATAAGAGAATTGTTCTCATCGATTGATCCTTTATCGATTGATAGCTTATCCATCGATATCTTTACCTATCGATTGATAATGTGTTATCAATCGATTGCTATCAATATATACTTCATCTGTCGACTCCTTAGATCATCTGTTGATTGCTATCAATTGGTTGACATCCATTGACTCCTATATCTGTCGATCACTTCACTTGGGAGAATTTTGACATCAAATATTTACACTTCATCAGCCATTCTTCACATCCATTGATTGAACATCCATCAGAGTCTTGAACATTAATTGATCTTTATTTACATATATCAATTGACTACATGAGTTGGTCAACTGCTATCAGATACAAGTCAATTGCTACAGATATCTAATAATATCTATCACAATATCAATTGATTTACAATCAATATCAATCGATAAGTGCTACCTAGTCAATTGATATTTATAGAACACATATCAATTGACTAGCTACAATGTTGAAATACATTTACATGATTTTAAGATAAATATTATCATCAAATACATAATTCCTGACATTAGATATAGACCACAAAATTCTTTTTTTTATTATGGTAGTTTATGGCATTCTATTTACACATATAAAGAATATCATAGTCTGTATTTCAATTATTACGAACTTTTGGCTCATTTGAATAAAACTCATGTTTCTTCTAATTATGCTGCTAAACAAAAGTATGTGGTAAAAGCTGATAGAAGAAAGACAAACTCTTACAATGCAAACTCTGTTAACTTAAACTCTGATAAAGTTACTTCTGCTGCAAAAGTTAACAATCTTAAATAGAAAGGATCCGAACTTGTTTTGGTCCTCAAAGCTACTAATTAATTTGCATAAATGAATACAGGAAACAGGAAAAACATCCCAGTAATTGATAGTGGATGTTCTACATATATGGATGGAAACAAATCCCTGGTTTCAGAGTTTGAGGAGAAGGCTGGCCCAACAGTGTCTTATAAAGATGGAAACATAGGAAGAACATTGGGATATGGTAACATTGTGATTGGAAATGTCATCATCAAAAATGTAGCTCTGGTTAAAAGACTGAAACACAATCTCTTGAGTGTGAGTCAAATGACAGGCAAAGGTTATTCTGTGGAGTTTCATGAAACACATTGTGAAGTCAAAAGCAAAAAGGCTGGCAAAGTGGTTCTCATTGGTCACAGACAACAATTTATTTGAAGCTAGCTTGGAGGTAAACTCTAATGGTCCCTTATCTTTCTTACTGGGAAAATCATCATCTTTGGAAAGATGGAATTGGCACAAAAAACTGTGTCACTTGAATTTTAGAAATATAAATGAATTAGTGAAAAATGATCTAGTAAGAGGTCTTCCAAAAGTTCAATTTCAACCTGATGGACTCTGTGATTCATGTCTAAAGGAAAAATAAAAGAAGACATCTTTCAAAAGCAAGACTAAAAATTCTATTGACCAACCTCTTCATCTATTGCATCTTGATCTGTTTGGCCATGCCAACATAATGTCCATTAGAAAGAAGAAATATACACTGGTGATAGTAGATGACTATACAAGATTTACTTGGGTATACTTTTTACACAAAAAGGATGAAACAACTGAGATCATTTTTAAACATATTGCAATGATTGAGAATGGTTCACCACTAAAGGTAAAGATACTAAAGAGCGATAATGGAACAGAGTTTAAGAAATCTGCAATGGAGGAATTCTAATCAACTAAAGGAATCATTCAATAATTCTCACCACCTGGTACACCTCAACAAAATGGTATAGTTGAGAGAAAGAACAGAACTCTCATTGAAGTTGCTAGAACAATGTTAGAAGAAACAAAGCTTCATACTTACTTTTAGGCAGAATCTGTGAATACTGCATGCATCACTCAGAATTGTACTTTGATAAATAAACATGGAATGACTCCATATGAAATGATGAAGGGAAGGAGGCCAAATGTGAAATACTTTCACATATTTGTAAGCAAGTGTTTTATACTTAAAACACATCCTGAGCAGTTGAAGAAGTTTGAACTCAAAGCAGATTGAGGTATTTTTGTTGGTTATTCAACAACTACCAAAACTTCTTCAAGGGCATTCAAGGTGTTTAATATGATAACCAAGGTAGTCATGGAATCTATTAATGTCTCTTTTGATGAAGTAAAAATAACAGGATTACGTGATGAAGATGCTTAGGAATCTCTAAGTTTTGAAAATGCACTGCAACAAGACACAGACTATGATGAGCTAAACTCTGATGAGTTAAACTCTGACTCCTTAAACTCCGATTCAGATAAAACTAACACAGTAATTGAAGATTTTGCACATGTTGAGGGGGATCAACATCAATCTTCTATTGAAATTACAGAACCAACCTCAATCATTGAAATTTCAGAGTCTGACCAATCTCTAACAGAAAAAACTCTGAAAGCCTAAACTCTTATCCATTAAATTCTGAAAGTTTAAACTCTGATCCATGAAACTCTAATGGAAGCACATCTTCAGGGGGAGGATCAGCATTTACTGAGGAATCATACTATGAACGAAAGCTACTTAAAATCTTACACATCTAGTTGAAGAAATCTTCTACATCCAAGGAAATGGACTAAAGATCACACACTTGACTTGATTATTGGTGATCTAGAAAGTGGAGTGAAGACAAGGAAAACTACTTAAAATGAATATATGTACCATATTTTTCTTTCTCAAACAGAACAAAAGAAAGTTAAAGATGCTTTGAAGGATGCAGACTGAGTTACTGCAATGCATAATTAATTAAATGAGTTTGAAATAAATGAGGTTTGGACTCTTGTTCCTAGACCAAAGAACAGATCTATTGTTGGCATAAAATGGGTGTTCAGAAATAAGACAGACTCTGATGGAATCATAACAAGGAACAAAACAAGACTAGTTGCCAAAGGTTACTCTCAACAAGAAGGTATTGACTATGATGAAACCTTTGCACATGTAGCTAAACTTGAAGAAATTAGAATCTTTCTTCCTTATGTTGCACACAAGAAATTCAAAGTCTACCAGGTGGATGTTAAAAGTGCATTTTTGAATAGTGAACTTGAGAAGGAGGTATATGATGAACAACCTCATGGCTTTGTGAATCCCAAATATCCAAATCATGTCTACAGGTTGGATAAAGCCTTATATGAACTCAAGTAAGCTCCTAGAGCCTGGTATGAAATACTGGCTCAATTTCTACTTAAAAGTGGATTCACAAGAGGTACAATTGATAAAACCTTGTTTTATAGAACTCAGGGTAAGGACTTATTATTAGTTCAAATATATGTTGATGATATTATATTTGGATCTAATAATGAGAAAATATGAGAAAGATTTTTAAAACTAATGTAGTCCAGGTATCAAATAAGTATGATGGGAGAGATGAGCTGTTTCTTAGGCTTGCAAGTGAAAAAGACTGATGAAGGCATTTTCACAAGTCAGTCCAAATACACAAAGAATCTACTCACAAAGTTTCAAATGTAAGACTCTGCATCTGCTACAACTCTTATGGCTACTGTAACCAGGTTGGATCATGATACTGGTGAGCCTATAGAAATAACAACATACAGAGGTATGATTGGCTCACTTCTTTATTTGACTGCTAGTGGACCAGATATCATGTTTGCCACCTGTCTATGTGCTAGATTTCAGGCAAATCCAAGGGAATCACATTTAATTGTTGATAAAAGAATTTGTAGATATCTCAATGGCACCATCATTCTTGGTTTATGGTATCCTAGATAGTCTGACTTTAAACTTATAGGCTATTCAGATGCTGATTTTGCAGGATGTAAAATTGATAGGAAAAATACTAGTGGAAGTTGTCAATTTTTAGGTGGAAGAATTGTCTCATGGTTTAGCAAGAAGTAGAAATCAATCTCATCATCAATATCAGAGACATAATATATAGTTGTAGGAAGCTGATGTGCTCAGATTTTATGGATGAGAAATCAGCTGTTAGACTATGGTTTGAACTTTTCAAAAATTCCTATTTATTGTGATAATCAAAGTGCTATTGCAATGACAGGAAATCCAATTCAACATTCTCTGACAAAACACATAAGCATTTGGTACCATTTCATAAGGGAACATGTCATGGAAGGAACAATTGAAATACATTTATTTCCAACAGAACAACAGCTAGCAGACATATTCACAAAACCTTTGTGTGAAGCAACTTTTACAAGATTGGTTTCTGAATTGGGAATGGTGACAAGTGGTTCAACTCCAAACAACAAGTAGCAGACACAATGAGTGTTTATGATAAACTCTATCAAAGTATGTGGTAAACTCTGATAGAGAATAAAGTAAAATCTGATCCTTGGAGTACCTAATCTCTGATGACCTGAAGCTATCAGTGTTTATTATAAACTCTGTCAGAGTATGTGGTAAACTCTGTCAGAGGATACAACAAACTCTGATTATTGTAAACTCTGATCTTAGTCTACATGTTAAACTTTGAGTTATTAGTGAATATTTTATTTATGATATCAAATTTAATTATGTGACATCATATTTATTAATTTCTGATTGGAGTAATCATTATGATGCGTGTCTGTCACGAAAAATGTTTCATATTTGTACACAGATACAGACACATATGTTGTATTTTGAGACTTGCACTACTAATTACTCCACCAGTCAAATCATGCTACGTGTCCCACTACAGGGTATATGCTATTGAGAGGGAATATGTTAATTCATTCATATTCTTAATTTGAATTAACAACTGCATCTTATTCTTTCTATCCCTCCCTCGTACTTTCAAACTCTAATATCTTATACCTTCAAATCTCTATGTATCAATGGCATCTAAGGGTCTATATTTCAGGAATTACACTTTTGCTGCTACTTATTACACTGCTCTTTTGAAAAAATCAGAAGCACCTCAAGAGTTTCATGTTATTCAGGATTTTCTTACACATAGCAGTATTGGTCTGCTTTTCAAGAACCCAAGGCGATTTTTGCTCAAACTCTGATCAAGATTTGGTCAACTGGTAAATTCAATGATGCTGGTGACAATAAGGAGCCCATCATCGCTTTCCACTGCAATGGTCAGCACTCTATCACACCTAAGGTTGTTTGTCAGGCCCTTCACCTTCCTAAAGTTGTTGTTCATGATGACATTGTCGATGATGACTAAATCCGTGAATTCTTTAAAGACATGGGCTATGGAGGCAGCCTATCCAAGCTGGGGAGTCTCACAAAGTCAAATTTATGAATAAAATGGAGTTTCTTCTTCGACTGTGTTACTAGGGCTTTCACTGCCAAGTGCATCAACTTTGATGCCATTCCTCAACTATCTCAATAAATTAGGTATTTTCTGACCCATAATCTAAATTTTAATTTTCCTTGTTTGTTGATTAAGCAAATAGCTATTAAAATTAGTGATGATGAACATGCTGTATACTATGCTAGATTCTTACAGTTGATTTTTAATTATCTCTTGCCTGATGTTAATTTTGATAATGACAAGAGTTTGCCTAGTTTTAGCATGAATAAGAGGATTTTTGCTGACTTAGCAAGGAAAGATGTCAAGAAAGACACTGAACGTAAATTACCCAACTTGTTTTATCCCCACACGGGTCAGGCTTCTCTTAAATCAGAGAATGCCTACTGTGTATGGGACGGATTTTCTATCACTGACTATGAATCAGATTTTAGCCCTCTCTGGTTCTAACCCAAGTCAACAACCAAATACTGATACACAACCCATCCCAACCTCTATTGTCTCCCAAAAGACTTCAGTTGTAAAACACACCTCACAAGGATCAGGCATGAAAAGAAAGAGCAGATCAGTTCTAGAGTCTTCTCCTAGAAAAAAGAGATTAATTGATGAAAATACAGACTCTGATGATAGTGATGAAGGGTTGGTATTTCCCTTGAAGAAAACAGTTAAAACAACATCTGCTATTCCTCCAGCTCCTTTTATGAAGCCATTTCATGTCAAACCCATCACAGAGCCTACAAAGAAAAAGTGAAGATTAGTCAAGGCATTAAACTCTGATATACTAAACTCTGATCAGTCAAACTCTGATCAAGTTCAAGCCTTAAACTCTGATGATCTGATAAACTCTGATTTTGTGGTAAAGTCTGATGATATGATAAAGTCTGGTGGAATTGAAGTAGATGGTGATGGTGGCAATGTCAATAGAGAAAAAACTAATGAATTGGCTGGTACTAAAGTTATTGATTCTCCTAAAGCTGCTCCAGTATTAATCTCTGAATCTCCTGTCCACTTTCCTAAACAAATAATCAAATAGATTTCTTATGAGAGAGTTAGAGAGTTAGCTGAGGAAGTGAAAAGAGAAATGATTGCTCAGAAATCTCAACAATCTCTGGCACTTCAAAGCTCTTTACAAGAAGGAAGAAGAAGAAGGTTTCCTTTGGCCAAGACACACAAGATCCTGCTTCTCAAAGTGAAGTAGTTGTCTATGCAAGGCCAGACCCACAAGAACCTATTGATCACAGTTCAATAGAAGCCACATTTCTAGCACATGAAGCCAATATGGATCAGGGGTACAGACCACAAGAACCTTCAGCTCAAAGGGTTGAATAAGTTGTTCATGCCCCATACACACAAGAACCATCCAATAAAAGTTTGGATGCAGGCACACAAACTCTAGAAGAAGATCCTGTTGTTGCTGATGTTGAAGGCCAATCTCTGGCAGAGTCAAGCCCACAAGAACCTTCATTCCAAAGTGGTGAAGCAGCTGCTGACAAGACTTAGATACCACAAGAACCAATCATCGACTTTGTAATTGCAACCAAGACATGAAAATACAGACAAACTCTGATGATAATCCATTGGCAAACTCTGATGCAATTCTGGTGCAACCTCTTTCTACACAGCCATTAGACACTCCATCATACTCTACAAATGCTCAAGGTATAAACTCTGAATTTTCTTTAGAATTTCCATACTCTGATAGCATAAGTTCAGAATTTATATTTCCAACTTTTACTACTGGAATGACCATGGATAATCCTGAAAAGGGTACCTCTATCCCTGTGACCACATATCTCCTTTCTCAGCTACCTCTTATTTCTGTAGGACTTTGTGATTTGAGCCTTTATTGTGAAACTGAGGTAAAATGTGTGAAAAACAGAACTAATAATGAGAGGCAGACACTGGATCTAGCAAAAGGAGAGTTAGAAATGAGAAATTGTAATATTCAATTTCTTGTTTTGAATCCCAGCTTCTTGTTCTTAAAAGATATAAGGAGTGAATACAAATTGTAATATTCAACTTGTTATTAACTTGTGAAGCTGTGCATTGGCTATATAGTCAACATGTCTCATTGGCACATGCTTTCACAAGTCAGTTAACTAAAACTAGAAATAGACAAAAGATGCTTTACATTTAGACACTATCTATTTCTAGCTAACACTTTCTTTTGACCGTACATCACATCTGCATTCTACTCTTCTGTCTTTTTCTTGTTCTTCTTTCAAGCTTCTTGTAGACATGTCTTTATCTTCACAGGTTTGACTAATCCTAATCATGACAGAGCTTCAAATTACTTGTCTTATTCTTATGTAAATCTCCTTGAAAATATCTCCTTGAATCAATCGAATACTCAACTATATAGCACTTCGAGAAGTCATGAAATAGACTTCTCGATTGAGTAATTCAAAGACTTCTCAATCAGTCTTTTGACTTGTTACTTCTCGAATAGCTAGACTTCTCGATTGATCATGACTTGATTACTTCTCGAATAAACTAGACTTCTCGAATAGTCCATTACCATAGACTTCTTTATTGGTCCCGTTCCTCATACTTCTCGATTGCTTCAATAACTTACTTCTCAATTTGCTTCACTGGACTTCTCGAATATATATCATTTTCACACTTCTCGATTGGCTTCAAATCCTTGACTTCTCGAATGGACACTTCTCGATCGAATATTGAGCCAAGAGTATTTGAGACTTCTCTACTAGTTGCACATTTTGGCTTCTCGACTGTAGTTAGTTCTCGAATAGTTATTTGCCTTAGAAGGATTCTCATACTGCATTCCTTATTCTTGAAGAAGTCTTCTTTGTCTAGAGGCATGATTCAACATGAATCTTTTATCAGACTTTATTTTTTAACTTTAATTACAATTTGATCATACTTCTATCTGCAATAGTACATTAAAGTATCTAAGCCACTAACCTAATACAAAACTTCTAAATATGTTACAACAAGACAAGTGCATTCAATATAGTAGGCTTGATTTGATCCAACAATCTCTCTCAATTTGGGAAAGGACAATTTCATAAATTATTACAAGATATCAAGCCTACCTTTGATTTTGATTTCCCATGAATTGATCATATCTGGCTTTCTTTTCCTTTTCATCTCTGACTTTGATTTCTTTAATAGTTTGGAGTATCTCATATCTGGCAATTACTTCTTCAATCAAAATTTCACCCTTGAGCTTGTCAGCTGCAACTTGTAGAAATTGTATGGGATAATCTTTGAAAAATTTGAGTCTGATTTTTGTTGTCACTCCATTTATGAGTTTGAACTCAACTCTGTCAGGATCTTTGAAAATTCTGCATTTTTTCAATCTCCTCAGCTCTTCAGATTTTCTTTCTATTTCCTCATCCTTTTTTATTTTCCTTTCTACCATTTCCTCTATTTCCTTCACTTTATCAATCTTCTTCTGATATTTTCTCACCAAATATTTAGCTATTTCAACCATCTTTAATTTGTTCACCATGCTCCTTTTATCATAAAGGCTGATTATCCTTTTGATATCATGAGTAGTAGACTTTGAGCTATCATGGTAGAATCCCTTTTCTTCTCCATTAACATTTGTCACAAACATCTTCATGTCCCTTAGCTCAACCTTAAAGATCCTATTTTCCTTCCATTGTTTGATTTTTACCTTATCATCTATATCTTCTTCTTGGATTGGCTGGATAGGTAGACCTTTATTAGGAACAACAAGTTGTTTCTTCCATTTAAGACATCTCACTAGTGAGGAACTAGCAGAGTATTTGACCTTCATTTTGATGGCTTCATTGACTGGAATTCTCTTGCAGGGTTTTAGATTCTTGAAATTCCTTCCTTTGATTTCCCTTCTTATCACTCCATTGGCAGTCACCTTGATAATATGTCTTCTAGGTGATTTGGATTTTGGGACAATAGTAGTTTCAGAAATCTTTGAAGCCACATTAGTACCCTGAATTGAGGTAGGTGAACTAACATGACTATCAACAATTTACTACTTTGGTTTCGTCCTCTAATACTTCTTCTCTTTTTGAATCATCTCTATTTTTCTTATCCTTTCCATTTTTCTTTCCATCTTTCTTTCCACCCTTATTACTCCTTCAATCAGGCTTTTTATCATCTTTATTTTCTTGACCTTTATTTTCATCATCCTTCTTCTTCTTTTTCAATTCCTCATTAGCAAACTATGAGATTTTCTCACTTATGAATTTCTTAATTTTTTCCAAAAATTAGTTTGTCCTATTCATGTTTACTAGGCTTGTTTTCAAGTAGATCAATTAGACTCATGATTTGGATTCTGTTTCCTTGATTTATATGTTGAAGAATCCTGAAGTGTGCCAACTTGTTTGTCTTTGACATGTACATTACTCCATCAGGATTGCAGTAGGCTTCAGGAAGTGAGATAGGTAGGAGTGGACCTATAACAGATTTTTTCAATTCTTCATCTTCCCGAGTCACTATTTCAATAGCTTTGTACAAGCATTCAAGATTAGTGTAGGCGAGTTGACTAAAGAGCCCAATTAACACCTTGAAGTAGCCATATTCCATATGCACTACAGGCTCCTTAAAGAATTTTCCATTCTACTCAACCTTGACTCCCTTCACAGTGATGATGGCATTTTCAAGAATTTTTCTATAGTCCCAATGATTGCCTTTAACCTGTCCTTTGATGATCTTCAAGGTTTGGATGAATTCTTTTTCTGCATTGGGCTTCAGTGCCTCCTCCCTCAAAATCCTCATGATTGCTTTTTGTCTTTCTGCCTCAATCTCCTCATTTCTATCTTTCTCCCCCTTAGGGTTGATATCTTGTGGCTTTTGGATAAAAGATGAGTGACTGGGCTTGATTTGAGTTGGCATTTGTACTTGAGGTGCTTGACTTGGAATAGTCATTATAGAGAGAAGAGTTTGAATAGATACCAATTGAGTTGACACTTGTGGTCGAGTAGTGTTGTGAGTTGACATAGTTGTGTCAAATCCCTTCTGTAAAGCACTCACACTTGACACCATTTCTGAAATAGTGGTGGAGAGAATTTGTTGGTCTGCAGTCAATTTTTTAACTCTCTCATTTAAACTTGCAATAATAGAAGCTTGAGCCTTCTCTTCTCTTGCCTTGGCTTGATAATATAAATCCACATGAAGTGGAGCTAGATCATGAAGAGGAACATCCTGTGGCAATTTGTCAGCATGCTTATTCTTGTATATAACCTCCACCATATTATTTATCTTTGTTTGATTCTGTTGAATGGTAGCATTGCTTTCAATCATCTCCTTGAAGGCTTTCTCCATCTTCTCCATTTTGTCATTCATGTCATTAACCTTGATTCTTGGCAAAAAAGATTCAAACTTAGAGGATATAGTCCCATAGATGCCACCAGGCTTCATCTTTTCCTCAATACTCTTCAAAGTAACTTCCACCTTACTTCTATGATCTTCAATCTCAGATTGGAAGCCCCTTGCAAGATAGTTATTTGCTTATAATTGCACCTTGGCAGCTTCATGTATGGCATCATAAATAGTTGAGGGAGTAAGAACTTTGGAGTAAGATCCAAGTGAAGTTAGATATTTCTCCCTAATCCACTATAGCATATCCTCTAAGCTCACAGTTTGCTTTGTATCCAACAAAGCATCTATATTGGCCTCTCCTCTTCAGCCATTGCAACATTTTTGTCTTTAATTTCCTCTTGCTCTTTGGCATATTCAAGAAGGATGGCTGCATAATCTTCATTGGGTAGATAGGAGGTGAGCAATTGTTGTGCAATTTGGTAGAATCCATCTATTTGATCACCATATTATTTTTTTAATTTTTCCTCAAATAAGAACCCATCAGTAGATGGTCCTTGTAACGCCCCCAAACCCGGGATCAGGGATTTGAGTCGTCATGTCACCATCCAATCATGTAAAACTTACAATAACTCAATAATGCAACGAAATCACATCATAGACCCCTCTCTCTCACACATACGAGTTATAGCATTAGAAACGATATAAAACCAGTATCATTAGTTATTACAAACCAAATGTACTTACCCATGATCTCACGTTATCAATGATAACCTCTACATGAAGTGACATTAATAACTAAATCAATACAGAGAACCTATCCAACTTACTTCTGTAGAATAGTGTTGAACTGAACCATATCAAATGTGAATCTCCTACTTTCCTTCCTTCAAGTATGGAGCCAATCAAATGTATTAACAATTTCTCTGAAAATTTTAATATAAAACAAGAGTGAGCTAAAGAATGCTCAACAAATTATCCACCCAATTGTTTATGTGACTCTCATCCAAGAATATGATAATCACTATTATCTCAATAGTATAACATAAGGTTACCGGTATAGGATAAGCATAACAAGGTATCTCTCGATGATACATATTTGTTGGTGAGATTACGAAGTCGTATGAATAGTAATCGTGATAAATCAACACTAGAACATGACAGGTAAATAATACTACGTCTACACGGAAATCAAGAAGAAATGAAAATAAGGCAAAGTAAATACAGTGTATCAAGACATTAGAAGAAGTTTTGAAGTCTACAACAGGTCACTGAAAGAAGTTCATTAATATGTTCAAGCCTCAGTGAAGAATAATGTGTAAAGACTTTCAGGGTTTCAGAAGTATTGAAGATTCAGTATAAAAGTTCCACTAGAAGATTTCAGTGTACCAATATTGATTGAAGATAGACAGTGTTCGAAGTATAGGAATCTAGAAGAATTGAAGACATGGTAAATACAAAGGTTAAAGAAGACAGTTGCAGTCTTGGAGTTATACTCACTGAAAGAAGTTCAATTATATGTTCAAGCATCAGTGAAGAACAGAGAATGAAGTATTCAGGATTGTGATAATAATGAAGATATTGTCGAAGTACCAGAAAAGATTCCAGTGAAAGTACAGTGCTTTTTAACAGTCAGTGTTTGAAGTAATATAACAGTCCAAGGTTAATCAGCTGAAAAAGGATAGAAGTCAAGAGAATTTAATTCAGTGTTAGTCGTTTGTGAACCAGACCAGTGCACTAAGTGTCAGCACAATAAGAAAAGAATTACCTTGAGGTATCAGAAGAAAATCAGTTGATCAAGCCACATGAAGAACATTTAAAGTTGCACTCAAAAGCTTCATGAAATAAGCTAAGGAAAGTACATTTTATATCGTTCCTACACAAGGGTACAAGAACAACATAATCACAACCGAGCCTCAAGGAAATATTCTAAGTGTTATGTCGTTCCTACAAAAGGGAACTAGAGTGCAGGCGTAACATAACATAGAAAATGTTCTAAGGCAAGTACATTTTATGTCGTTTCTACACAAGGGTACAAAAGTAAAGGCGCAACATAAGATAGAAAATGTTCTAAGGCAAATACATTTTATGTCGTTCCTACACAAGGGTACAAGAGTGCAGGCGCAATATAAGATAGAAAATGTTCTAAGGAAAGTACATTTTATGTCGTTCCTACACAAGTGTACAAGAGTGCAGGCGCAACATAAGATAAAAAATGTTCTAAAGCAAGTACATGTGTAAAACATAATGTAACGTAATATGTAATAGTGATAACGATATCTCAACTAAGAAACAAAGACATTCAAATAATACTAATATGCAGTACAGGAATCCAGAAGGACATGTAAACAGGAATCATACATACATCATTGTAGAGCATTCAAGATGAAAGGGTTACTGAACGTCAGCGAGAGAAGTTCATTAATATGTTCAGGCCTCAGCAATAAATAAGAGTTCAGAAGATTTCATACTAAAGACAGTGTAATGATTTAAGTATAAATGTCAAAGGGTTTCAGTGATCAGAAGTAATGCAACAGTCCTAGGTTAATCAGCTGAAACAGAACAGAAGTCAAGGGAATTCAATTCAGTGTTAGTCGTTTGTGAACCAGACCTGTGCACTAAGCGTCAACACAACAAGAAAAGAATTGTCTTGTTTAATCAGAAGAAAATCAGTTGATCAAGCAAGAAGAATGAAAACCAAGTGATAAATACTTCAAGCACTTCAAGAAATTGCTTAAGGCAAGCATTACTACATTTGGTGGCTCTTGTACTCTTAAAGTACTCTAGAGGCGTAACATAAGTCTACATTGGCAAGGAAACATAATTCTAAGGTTCTAAGTATTTTTATGGCACCTACACAAGGGATGCAGAGTGTAGGCGCAACAAACCAAGTATGAGGCGCAACAAACGTTCAATGTAATATGTTTGTGTCGCGTACACATTGAATTAGGTATAGAGGCGCAACAAACATAAACCTCAGGCGCAAGGAAATCAATGATGAATTCTCTAAGGCATTTGTGGAGCCTATACAGGGGAACAATTGTATAGGCGCAAAAAAACTACATCAAGGCGCAACAAAGGTTCCAAGGCGCAACAAAAGTATTTTGTGGCGCCTATACACTGTCCACACTCAACAAGGCGCAACAAAGGACTTGCATTGTTGGAAAATCAATTCATTTAATTTCCAAAAGTCCACACAAATATATATGGGTTTAATTCGAAGGCATCAGTGTGCATCTTCCTCAGTAAACACAACAAACTTACAGGAGCTCCATTAAAGCCAAGCATTAAACACACACCTGTATTGATTATTGTAATATTGATTGAACCCACAGAAGCTAATCTCTTGATTAGAAGTGTAGCACCTCAGGGATTTAATAATATATCTTTATTTCCTCGAATTGTTGTGTTTCATTTACTATCATTTAAATATCTCAAGATCACAAACAGTTAATCCGTAATTAAACAAAAAGTCTACCAATATCAAATTTAACCCACTCTTCTATGATGATTTTGGACCTAACAATTGGTATCAGAGCTTGTTGATTGAAATTACAAATCAAGATCCAAATATAGTTTTACGAAAAAGTGCATTTTTAGATCTAGAAAAATTTATATTGAAATTTCTTTATTTTTAAAGAAAATTCAATTTCGATTTTTTTTAAAGATCTTAAATACACTAATTTTAAAAAGCTATTAATCATCAAAAATTCGAATTAAAATTTTATTTCATGAAATTTATTTTTTATTCGAATTAATTTCAATTTTTAAGAAATTAATTATTTCTTGAGATATAAAATTCTTCACAACCATGAGTACCCAAAAACTTAGTAGCATCAAAATCTCAGCCTTTGATAAAAATGAATACATTATATGGAAGAAGAAGATGTCCACTTTCATCAAATCAGCTAATTCTCAATACATGGGATTTTTGGAAAATGGACCCTATGTACCTCAAAAGCTAACACCATAAACAGTTTTAGATGACGGCGAACGGATTCCTCAAGGATTTACCCCAAAGGAGCCTTAAGAGTACACCGACACTGATAAAGATAGAGTTGCATGGGATAATCATCTTCAATGTATCCTAATGGACTCACTGGACACTACAATGCTGAATCAAGTGATTAATTACACTAGTGCTAAACAAATGTGGGATACGATTGATCTACTAAAGGAAGGTACAGCAGAAGTGAAGGAGAGAAGGATGGATATTCTTATCTCCCAATACGAAGCTTTCAAGTCACTACCTGGAGAAAGTATCACTCAAGTTTTTGAGAGATACAATAAATTGTTGAATGAATTTTCACTGCACGGAAAGGCCTACTCACGTAGGGAGATCAACAGAAAATTCATGTTGACACTGCCAGCGCATCTTAAGCACAAAATCTCTGCCATCTGAGAAAGAAGTGACATAAATGAAATGTCCATTGAAATTCTATATGGAAGGCACAAAACTCATGAAATGGAGCAAGAGCAAAGACACATTATTTATGGTTCAGGTGAAAGTGTTTGACCTAAAACCAATCATGTATGATGAGTTAGGAAAAACTTTCTACTACTCTTATTTGATTTCATTTGATAATAATAAAGTATTTATGTTACGGGCTTAATCTATTTGAAGTGTATTAAATAAGATGTTCCATAGTTTAGAGCAAAGCTTCTAGAATTATAATAAGATTGTAATAATGAGATCTAGAATATAATAGCTTTAGACTTAAACAGTTCCTGATCATAGGATAACTAATTGGAAATTGGTAAATCCGTAAAGATCAGTACATACTATGCTAGCTCTCTTAGGAGGATGTCTGTTCTCATAGACATTTGTGTGGTGACACTATAGCTAGTATGTAGGTGCTTATTAAGGAATAAGTTCACTGAACATGACTCGATAAGTAGAACAACTAATGGAGTTTACTCACGTGTCGATAGTTGTTTATTAAGTAAATAGTTGTACAAGTATCCTTAGACTTGAGATCGTTAGAGTAATCTCGTACACAATGATTTATGCTTTGGTTTAGTCCTTAGTCTCTAGGACATTCATTAGGTCCATTCTGGGCATAGTGATTTGTGTATGAAGATATTAAACGGATTAATAAAGGATCTGTCTCTTCCAGTAAAAGAAGTGAATATCCTATGTTATTTTTAGATATACAAGTTCAGCAATCTCTGGCCAGAGTGAATGAAATTAGAAAGAGTTTCTAATTTGCATTAAAAGGAACTTTGCATTATGAATAAAAAATCATATGATTAAATTAGATAGGCTTGACACGAGTTCCATGCCTTGTATTTAATCGGGATATTGAAGGGTAGAAGGAATTAATTGTACGGTAACTAATTACTGACAGGTTTTAAGTATTCTAAGCAATGATTTCGTATTATCTGGATAGTCGCGATATGTTGAGAAGCATCACTCATGATGTAGAATAAATATAATTAATCAGATTAATTATATTTAATGAATTAATAGAATTCATATAAATAATAAATAAAATATTTATTATTATTTATTTCTACTACCGGCTTAATATTGAACCTAAAGAGTCACACCATAAAAGAGATTAAATTATAGATGAAGGAATAATTAATAATAGCTAGTCATTATTTATTTATGAAATAAATAATTACTTAGCAAATTTTATAAATTAATTAAATGAGATTTAATTTATTATAAATTATTTAAGATAAGATCTTAATATTATTAATTAAATATTTAATTAAAGTAATTAAATATAAAGAGAAAATAATTTTCTAAAAGAGTTTAGAAAAAGGAATTAATGATTAAAATAGTTTTAGTCATTAACAAATTAATTAATAAGATTAATTAATTAAAAAGGGAATTAATAATAAGATATTTATAGAAAATATCTCAGCTGAGATATTTGCCTATAAATATAGCATTATAAACCCTAATACAAAAAAACTCTAATATTTGTGAGAAATATTTTAAAAGGGAGGCAACCCTAATTTCCTCTCTAGCCTCCTCCTTCATCTTTTAGTTTGATTCTTGGTGGATATCTTTAGAGCACTCCACACTTGAGGGGTGATTGCAAGGATTGAAGAACAAGATCTTCTCTAGCTGTTGCCGGAAAGGAATCGAGGTATTCTTCAATTTATAAAATAGTTTTTTGTATCTATATGTATGTATACATAGGAATATATGCAAATAAATATTATTCAATGCTTCCGCTGGTGCATAAATTCCTACATCAGGAATAGTGGACAGTAAGAATACAACACTGTTGAAAACTACAACACTTGTAGCCAAAGATTTTGCTGTCACAGAGAGCAGCACAGTGAAGCCTGTAGTTGAGAAAGAAGAAATTCTGGAAGCTGAATTTTTAGAAAATACTCAACCAGGTGATGAAGATGACTTATACTCAATGGAAGAACTTGAACAATTAAAAAATAAGACGATGGCCTATATAGCAGGGAAGTTCAAGAACCTCAGGTTTAGAAGGAACCCTAAGTACAAATTTAAGAGTAATACCAGTTACAGTGGTTCCAACTTCAGAAACAATAACCGAGGTGGTTCGTCTTCGGGGTCTTATAGCAAAGGAGGTTTTGAGACGGGAATGGTAGACCGCAGCAAGTTCAAGTGCTACAACTGTGATGAACCCGAACATTTTGCTACAGAATGCCGGAAGCTTAAGCAAGGAAAGGAAAAAAAGGAGTCGTATGACGAACTCAAGTAAAAGTATGATGCACTGGTGAAGAAGCATTAGGGTAGAGCTTATATAGCCGAGGGAAAGAGCTGGGATCACTCAGACAATGATGAAGAATAGACATATGGAAATGTTTCACTAATGGCAGACTCTTCAGAGGCATCACCTCAGTCATCAAAGGTATCATTTCTTTCCACTGTTGACATTTCTAATTCTGATTACAAGAAAATTGTAGAAGATCTAAGCGTAGAAATGTTTAACATTCACAGAAGCATGCTAGCATCTAAAGAATAAAATGTTAAACTAGTTCTAAAGAATAAAATGCTAGAAACTAGAAATGAAGAACTAGAGCTTGCATGTGTTAACTTAGAATATCTGAAACAGAAGATAAAATATCTGTAGAATAGAGACAAATGAAACCAAGAAGTAGAAAATGCACTTAGGAATAAAATTCTGAGTTTGAGTTAAATCTTCAGGCTTATAAGAAATCTGCTAATTTTGTTAAGGAGGCAATAGATAAACATGTCATAGGTCAAAAAGCTGAAATAAAATTTGACTATGATAAAAAGGCAGGAAAGAGACATGAGGAATCAATTGCTGAGGAAAGTCCTGTGAAACAAGAAATTCCACATGTATTAAAAAATGTACCTAAGCCCCTATGCAAGAAGTTTATCATCGAACCCCTAGATGAAGAAAATATCTTAATGAAAGAAGAAATTCTTGTTAAGGATCAAAAGAAAGAAGAAGAAAGTAAACAGAAGTTGCCTAAGAAATTTGTAAAAATTGAAGAACCTAAGAAACAGATTAAAACTGAAATAGGCAACAAAGATGAAAAGAAGAAAGCTAACAAAAATGGCAAGATAGGTGTTAATAAGAAAAATGATTATGCCTATTTTCCCAAAGCTATTACAAAAGTTTGTAACAATTGTAATTCTACTGGCCATCTTATGCATGCATGCAAAAAGATAAAAGTAATATAAACAGAAACTTCTAATATGCCTATCATGCCTGCCGTCTATCCCTCATCAACCATGTGGTAAAGTAGGATGCATGCCATGTGCTTTCAACATCATGTCTGCATACATAAACTTGATGAATGCATCTTCTAGTACTTGCATTAATACAGATGTGAACATAAATAAAAAGCATGTTAGGGCAAAGCCTGCTAGTACTTCTAAGTCTAGGAAGGAAGCCCCTGTCCCTAAGCTTAAAGACACCCCTGTCAAGGCTAAACCAAAGGAAAAGGTCATAGTAGATGAGAAAGAAAAAGACTAGAAAATTTCTGTAGCTAAATCTGTTTACTTATCTAAG
This sequence comes from Oenanthe sinensis, assembly GCA_028671895.1. Taxonomy (NCBI): domain Eukaryota; kingdom Viridiplantae; phylum Streptophyta; class Magnoliopsida; order Apiales; family Apiaceae; genus Oenanthe; species Oenanthe sinensis. The sequence continues at coordinate 195,974 of JAPMAC010000232.1, forward strand.
CTTCTTGGACCCAATCAAATTTGGGTGCTAAAGAAGAAGTAATCAATCTGTGGTTGCAGGGCATAGCAAAAAACAAGCATGTCATATGGATTCTCGACAGCGGTTGTTCAAGGCATATGACTGGTGATAAAGCCCTGCTATCAGATGTGATTGAGAAAGATGGCCAGATAGTGACCTTTGGAGATAACAGCAAGGGATTCACAACGGGTTATGGCAATCTGGAAATTGGAAATGTTATTATAGAAAATATCTCTCTTGTGGACGGATTAAAGCACAACCTTCTAAGTATCAGTCAGTTCACTGAGAAGGGCTACAAAGTAACTTTTGAAATGGAAAGATGTGCAATTCAAAATAGGAAAGATGCGAAGCTTGCTCTTCAAGGAGTGAGAAAGGGGAATCTCTTTGTGGTTGACTTATTCTCTGCAAGAAAAGGAGAATTTCAATGTTTTTATAGCAAAGCTTCAACAAAGGAAAGTTGGTTATGGCATAAGAAACTTTCACACCTGAACTTCAAGGCAATGAACTCTTTAGTTAAGAGGGAATTGGGTAGAGGTTTACCTGAGATGGAATTCTGTCATGAAGTTTTATGTGAGGCATGTGAAAAAGGAAAGTCAAAGAAAGCATCTCACCGAAGAAAAGATTCATCAGACATTACTAAACCTCTGCAACTTCTGCATATGGATTTATTTGGTCCATTCAATGTCATGTCTATGTCAAGGAAGAGATATGCACTAGTAATTGTAGATGACTACTCTAAGTACCTTGGGTGTTGTTTATAGCCTCAAAGGATGAAGCCCCTCAAACAATTATTGATCATATAAAGAAGATAGAGTTAGAAGCTGATTTGCCTGTCAAGAAAAAAAGGTCTGACATTGGAACAGAATTCAGGAATGTAACCCTGAATGATTTCTGTATTGAGAAAGGGATTTCAAGACAATATTCAGTGCCTAGAACTCCATAACAAAATGGAGTAGTAGAAATGAAGAACAAAACTTTAGTTGAAGCAGCAAGAGCAATGCTGAATGAAGCTAAGTTACCTCTATACTTTCGGGCTGAAGTTGTCAACACAGCTTGCTATACTCAGAACCGTACCCTGGTAAATTTAGATCATGACAAGACTCCATATGAGTTAATGGAAAACAAGAAACCAACACTGAAATACTTTCATGTGTTTGGAGCTAAGTGTTTTGTACTGAAAAATGACGAGCATCTAGGAAAGTTTGAATCCAAGGCTCATGAAGGCATATTTCTTGGCTACTCTATGTAATCTAAGGCATACAGGGTTTATGTGATTAAACACAAAAAGGTCATTGAAAGCATGAATGTAACTTTCGATGATCTCAAGCTCCCAAGTCTGCAAAGAACAGATAACACTGAAACTCTGCAGTTTGAAAATATGAACTCAGATGAAGGTGAAATAAAACCTGAAGCTGAAACAGAAAATCAAGCAATAAGTGAGAATAACAATACTGATGATTCTGACCCTAGTAGTGGAAACAGTGGAAGATTCACAAAACCTACTAGTAGTGCAAGAGAATCTCATTCTCATCCAAGCAGTAGCTCAGGGAGAGCAACTGAAGGCTCTCACTACTAGAAAAACTGGATATAACATCGGTGCTTTAACAACGGTCGTAGAAATCACCGATGTTAAAGGGTTTTTTAACATCGATTATGTTTAAAACGATGTCAAAGCATATGTAAGACACCGCTCTCTAAAAAAACCGATGTCGTATATCTTGTTTCAAAAAATAAAAAAACCCGGTCATTGTACTTCCCCAAATATTTCCCCCCTAATACCCAAATATTTCCCCTAACAAAAAATATTTCCCTCCCCTCCCGATATTTCTCCCTCTCCTGCTATTCTCTCTCAAGTCTTACTATCTCTCTCGACTCATACCATCTCTCTCCCTCGAACCTCTCTCTCACATCTCTCTATCACACCATCACTCTCAACAGTCCAGAATCTCACCATCTCTCTCTCACAAATCGATTTCAAACCCTGGATTTTCAATTAGGCAAAATTCGAGCCTTTTTTTTATTAATTAGGTGAAATCTACATTCAAATTCCTAGCTTTTGTTTGTTATTCTCTGCAAGTATTAGTTTATTTCTGATTTGTAAACCGTAACTTTTGTTTGTATGGGTCTGGAGCTAGGGTTTGGAGCTAACTTTGGGTCTCAAGCAACAATAATGAACTCTCTTTTTTAAAGCATATATTCATATATACACCATATTTTATGTTTCAAATTTATTTTTGATTTAATTTCACTCCTTGTGCAGGTATCGAGTTAATTGGGTGTGGAGCTAATAGGGCCTGGAGCTTATAATTTCTTTCTCTCTACGATTGGTAAATGTTTCTAGAGCTAATTGGGTTTGAACAGCTTGTATATGAATTTGTGTGTAGGTATTTTTTTAACAACTTTTATATGCATGTATCTGTGTATATTGCAATATGTGTAAGTGTATGTGTATATGTCTGTTTTGTTTTTGAACAGGTTCTTTGATTTTATGTGTCTTTGTGTATTTAGTTTAACTCATATATTTCGGTGATTGATTTTTATGCATAGTGAATTAGTTAAAATCATATATCTGTAATGTTGCATATGGTCACAAGTTTGGCTCACTCTCAGCTTTGGATGCAAGGCCCTGATCTGTTTCGAATAGACTAGTATGTTTTTCATTACATATCGGAACTTCTAATGGTATATTGTTTTCTGCAGGGTGAATCTTCTTACTATGTATTTATTTGTTTATTTTATAACTGACATCCCAATTATCTGGGAGAAGGAGAAATCATGTTGTCTAGAGAGTCCCTTGTGGACCGTCATCATTCTGGTAGTTGGATTAAAAATCGTGACGAATGCGAGGAATAATTTATTTATAGTATTGAGGCTAATTGTGCAATAAATATGATCAGATGGTAAGAAATGAACCATTAAATAACATGTTATTCATTCCAAAGGGTTTCGTTCCTTTGGTTTTATCTTATACTTGTTTGGTCTATTGTGTATTGGATATTCTTAGTTGTACATATTCACCAGTGTCTTCCATGTTTCCAGTGCAAAAATGTGATAAAAAATTTCGAGCTGAGAATAGACAAGAAAGGTCATCAAATAGTATCGCTCCTAACAGAACTCTACTCTGAAAGAAAAGTGAAACAATTAGTTATAATGGAAGATTTACCAGCGTCTTAAAAACTATGATCATAATGAAGTAATGGAGCTCTATTCTGATGTGTAACTTATGTTAAAAGGTGCAATTCGGTAAGGATGCTTGGAGGAGATTTGTAGCGACGAGGACCAACAATGAATGCTATTTGAGGGGCTCCCTTCTGCACATGAGGAGATTCCAGATTCTGAGGAAGATTGTCAGAAGACCCCTGAGAAATGCTCTACTCATAGAAAACGTAAAAAGAAGGCCACAGAACAATAACATGCTCAGATGGCACCTGATGGTATGGTTGGTCAATCTGAACCTTCATCATCTCATGCTATGGCAGGGCCTGAGAAAGATCCCGGTAAGGCACCTGCAGTGGTAAGGAATGTGAAATATGTAGCTCCTCACCTGAGATCCAAAGGGAGAAATGATGCAAATGATCACCCTCAAATACGTAGATGTCTAAGAGGTATGGAATCTAGGATGTTTTGCTCACTCAATGAAGTTGGATTGTGTATGAATAGGCCTCTAAATCTGACATATATTGTACTTAATTTCTTGTTGCGAGGACAATTTTTTCCAAATATTTATTGAAGATGATCCATATTTGCAGGTGGATGCTTTGACAACGCAGCGAGGAAAAGAAGGTGGATGGGTTGTAGAACGTCTTGTGAATCAGGTCAAATAGCTACAAGGAATTGTGGAAATAGTTGATGACTGGTTGTAGTTGCTTTATCAATTTTGTTATTATTAGTTAATCAGAAGTGTGTACAATTTTGCAGTTACTGATAGAGCTTGATGGTGCAGACCAGCGACGTGGTGTTTATGTTATTGGTGCCACAAATAGGTGTATATAATTGTCTGTAAGTTATTGGTGCCACAAATAGGTGTATATAATTGTCTGTTAATCTACCTGAATTTTATCGTGCTGTAATATATAAGGTGTAGCATGACAATCCCTGATCTTTCTAACACATTTTAGGCCTGAGGTGATGGATCGTGCTGTCTTGCGGCCGGGAAGATTGGGAAAACTTCTGTATGTCCCTCTTCCAAGTCCAGATGAGAGAGGATTAATATTAAAAGCACTTGCTAAGAAGAAACTAATTGATGCCACAGTGGACTTGGTTGCCTTCGGGGAGAATGATTCTTGCAATTTCTTAAGTGGAGCTGACCTGGCTGCACTAGTATGTCGCAACATTATAATAGATTTTTTAGTGTGGTTCAGTTCCCTCCCGATTTATTCCATTCGGTCATCTTACATATGCTCATGGATTTTGCTTGCTTAGCTAACTGTTTAATTAATGAATTTGCTGATTAGATGGATGAAGTTGCAATGGCTGCAATTGAAGACAAACTGCAGGAACCAAAAAGTTCAGATGACACACGATATACTATTAAAACAAAGCATTTTGACCAGGCACTGAAAAAAATTCCTCCGTCTGTCTCAATCAAGGTATTTCCCTTTAATCTTTTAAATGACATGGTTGTTCAAGATATTGTACATCTTTGTGTACATGTAGTAATAATGCCTGCCACATAGCTATGATTGACATGTGACTTAATTGTCGTGTCTGAATTTCTTTAACATGTAATACAAATATCATTTGAAGTGAAATGACACCCAAGTGTATGTGATACAAAGTAACAAGTAACAACTGATCTCTGGCTTAAGAATGTTCATGCCACAAACTAGAAACCCCCCCCTCCCCCAACTTGTGATGATGTTGGAAACTTATACGAGTACCTGTACTCTATACTATTTTAAAGTAAGATATATCTCAAATATTATAACTGTATAGATCTTAAAATAGTTATGCACAAGTATTCTGTTTTCTATATAGAAATATAGAATGTAGAATGTATTCATTCCTCTGTTGGGTTAATTTCTCCTTACAGTATTATTTCCTCTGTGCAGCAAAATGATTATTATGTGCGTTTACAACAAAGCTTAAATCCAGCCCGTCAGCTTGCGGCTTCTGACCTTACAAGTTCTGTGTGATGAGTTTGTGCCAGCTTTATGAACAAGGTGCAAGGCTGCTAAACCTGCTACATACACAGAGTTTTTATATTTGCAGATGACTGTATTCTTATGTTGAGTTATTTTTGGCTCTTTATATTCTTATAGTATCAATATAGTGAACATATATTGTCGGACAAATTTTTTCAAGGGAGAGCACCAAGTTTTGACCTCTGTGTTTGTGATTACAAAGAATTTTCTAAATCCTTCGTTGTAGTGGGCATAAGAAACACGAATGTAAACCAAATACCAATATGGTTGTTGGTAATGATATATATCAGCAGTTGGTTTGAATTAAAGTATTTGGTTTGAATTTCTTTTTCAAGCAGCAGTTGGTAATGATATACATCGATTATATTGTCATTAATAAAAAATATGATGTCTCAAATAAGCTATTACATCATTTAAACTAAAGAAACTGATGTTAAATTTGTAATAGACATCAGACATCAAGATAAAACATGATGTCTTAAAGAAACTAGAAAATCGTCTCTATTAAAACAACCGATATTAAAGATAGCTATAGACATCGGATTTTATAAAAAACTTGATGTCAAAAGTAACCTACTAAATCGATAACAATATTAAAGAGATGTTAAACATTACTATAGACATCGATATTGTTTATAACAATGATGTTAAACATAACTATAGACATCGATATTGTTTATAACAATGATGTTAAACATAACTATAGACATCAGTCGAAAATCGATGTGTAAAGTATATACTTTTAACATCACATGCGAAGACATCGGTCGAAATTGTCTCAGACATCAGTTAGCAACCGATGTTATATGCAGTTTTTCTAGTAGTGTCTACTAACAGGACTCAACACTTAAATAATATTCAGGCTGAATCATCTAGGGCAAATTGAAAGTGTTTGACCTAAAACCAATCATGTATGATGAGTTAGGAAAAACTTTCTGCTACTCTTATTTAATTTCATTTGATAATAATAAAGTATTTATTTGTTATGTTACGGGCCTAATCTATTTGAAGTGTATTAAATAAGATGTTCAATAGTTTAGAGCAAAGCTTCTAGAATTATAATGAGATTGTAATAATGAGATTTAGAAGAAAATAGCTTTAGACTTAAACAGTTCCTGATCATAGGATAACTAATTGGAAATAGGTAAATCCGTAAAGATCAGTACATACTATGCTAGCTCTCTTAGGAGGATGTCTATTCTCATAGACATTTGTGTGGTGACACTATATCTAGTATGTAGGTGCTTATTAAGGAATAAGTTCACTTAACATGACTCGATAAGTAGAACAACTAATGGAGTTTACTCACGTGTCGATAGTTGTTTATTAAGTAAATAGTTGTATAAAGTATCCCTAGACTTGAGATTGTTAGAGTAATCTCGTACACAATGATTTATGCATTGGTTTACTCCTTAGTCTCTAGGACATTCATTAGGTCCATTCTGGGCATAGTGATTTGTGTATGGAGATAGTTAACGGATCAATAAAGGATTTGCCCCTTCCAGTAAAGGAAGTGAATATCCTATGTTATTCTTAGATATGCAAGTTCAGGAATCTCTAGCCAGAGTGAATGAAATTAGAAAGAAAATTTTGAGTTACCAACCGATCTTATTCCCCAGATAGCCTTATCTTCTACTTTTTCATAGGAAAAGGAAGAGAGAAGGACAGTAAGCCTCTCCTAAGCAACTTCCCCATTCCAGTCTAATCTAAGAAAGTTTCTAATTTGCATTAAAAGGAACTTTGCATTATGAATAAGAAATCATATGATTAAATTAGATAGGCTTGACACGAATTTCATGCCTTTTATTTAATCGGGATATTGAAGGGTAGAATGAATTAATTGTACGGTAACTAATTACTGACAGGTTCTAAGTATTCTAAGCAATGATTTCGTATTATCTGGATAGTCGCGATATGTTGAGAACCATCACTCACGATGTAGAATAAATATAATTAATCAGATTAATTATATTTAATGAATTAATAGAATTCATATAAATAATAAATAAAATATTTATTATTATTTATTTCTACTACCGGCTTAATATTGAACCTAAAGAGTCACACCATAAAAGAGATTAAATTTTAGGTGAAGGAATAATTAATAATAGCTAGTCATTATTTATTTATGAAATAAATAATTACTTAGCAAATTTTATAAATTAATTAAATGAGATTTAATTGATTATAAATTATTTAAGATAAGATCTCAATATTATTAATTAAATATTTAATTAAAGTAATTAAATATGAAGAGAGAATAATTTTCTAAAAGAGTTTAGAAAAAGGAATTAATGATTAAAATAGTTTTAACCATTAACTAATTAATTAATAAGATTAATTAATTAAAAAGGGAATTAATAATAAGATATTTATAGAAAATATCTCAGCTGAGATATTTGCCTATAAATATAGGATTATAAACCCTAATACTTAAACCCTAATATTTGTGAGAAATATTTTAAAAGGGAGGCAACCCTAATTTCCTCTCTAGCCTCTTCCTTCATCTTTTAGTTTGATTCTTGGTGGATATCTTTAGAGCCCTCCACACTTGATGGGTGATTGCAAGGATTTTGAAGAATAAGATCTTCTCTAGCTGTTGCCGGAAAGCAATCGAGGTATTCTTCAATTTATAAAATAGTTTTGTATCTATATGTATGTATACATAGGAATATATGTAAATAAATGTTATTCAATGCTTCCGCTGGTGCATAAATTCCTTCAATGGTATCAGAGCATAGGTTGTATGCATATAGATTCGTGGTCAAGTTTCAAAATTTTATGAGCATGTATGTATTTATTATGATTTATACAAGCAATATCATGTTTTAATTATGCTTAATATGATACTATTTGTCAAAATTATTTTGATAATTTTCCTGGGTTCTATAAGTGTTGTAGATCGTCCAGTTAATTTTTCATAATTTTCTGATGCGTAGAATATTTATTATGAATTTTGAAAGAAATAATAATGATTTAATTATGATTAATTCATTACTGTTCCTCAAAATTTATTTTATATTTTTCATGTGTTCTACAAGTGTTGTAGATCGTCCAGGTATTTTTAGAATAATTTTCTGAGCAATAGATTATTTCTTATGGATTTTTAATTTTGTTTTTAATTAATTCGTAATTAAATAATAATATCTATAAAAAAAAGGTGTAACACATTCTGCGCATGCGTTACAAGCTAAAAAAGGGCTTTTGGCTTCTAACGCATGCCCGAGATGCGTGACAGGGTGTCTTGCACGCTCGTGACGCACGTGCGCGCATGGGGATGCGTCACAAACTTCTCGGGGTGCGTGCGGGAGCGTGAGAGCTCAGAATGGTGAATGTAATATACCGTTGGATTCTTTTTTCCGAGACGGTTCTAATGGTATATTACAATAATTTTTCTGAAATTGGTTCGGACTGTTTAGAGCTTCCAAAAGTGTTTTAAAGCAAGTTTTAACTGTTTTAAGTTGCTTTTAAATACACCATGTGATACATAGAGATGTATAATGCTTATATGCTGTAATATATGATTTAACATGCCTACCTTATGTATATTAGTGATTATATATATGTGATTTATGCTTGAATTATCATGAGATTATAGATTTAGGTGAACTTAATTAACATAAGGCGTATGTTAGACAATCTAGAATAGTGAAATTGTTTCGTGACCTTTATTTACATATTATGAATACAATCATGAGATTTTTGTGTTTATGAAACACGTGATTGAATATGAATTTTCAACTTAAGTGAAAGGATGATTCTGTCAAACAACAGATGTTCTATCTGTAAGAAAGGGGGTTATTAAGAGACGCCTGTTGACAATGCTCCACCCCTGGCCTGGGATGACTCCAAGTATCAATAGTTGATTTAAAATATTTAATCCAATCTAAAAGAATCTCTTTATAATATGATTATGATTGTAACATAATATAATCCCCTAAAATATAAAGAATATCAAGTAGTAATTGGCCATAAAACACAAAGGGCTTGTGTTGGTCATAGCCTTCCAACATAATAGAAAGTATTTCTTGTTTTTGAAACTCTGTCGTTTCGTGCTACAGCTGAGGGCATTGTTTCCAAAAGAAGAGATACTTGTATATAACATGAGATGTGTATGATGAATTGGAATCTTATGGTCGTTATGTGCTACAGCCGTGGGCTATTTGAAACTAGTTTAATTATACGAGATGTTGGGATTGAGTTGACTTAGAATATTGAGTTTGTCGTGCCACAACCGTGACTCAAGTATTCAAGAGGCTAAAGTAAGATTAGGGAATAACATGAGATGTAACTGACAAGAGTTGTCTGCCTATTGAACGTTACATGGCGTTTCGTGCTACAGCCGAGGTTGTGTGATAGAATGTAGGATCCCTATCCCACTATCATTATGAATGCTTAATTTCAATAAGGGATATAGAAATTAGATAGAATAGTGGGAGACATTTATGAATAAAGACCCGATTCATATGGTGTTTTAGATAATGAAATAGAGTATTTGCTAAATGTTGTTATGTGTTTATTATTTGCAGATTTACTATATACATAATGTCTTCTGCATTATCACTCCATTGCATGCTCGATGCACACAAATTAACTGGTCTCAACTATGCTAATTGGCTTCGAAACCTGAAAACTGTTCTCAGGATTGAGAAGAAGGAATATGTACTACACTCACCTAAACCTGCTGAACCTGCTCAGGATGCACATAATGATGAACATATTGTGTATCGTAATTGGATAGATGATGCAATAGTTGCACAGTGTGTTATGCTAGGATCCATGAATGATGAGCTCCAAAAACAACACGAGCATATGGATGCTCACTCTATCCTTATGCATCTACAAGATTTATATGATGTGGCAGGAAGGACAACTCGATATGAGATATCGAATGAGCTGTTTCATTGTAGGATGACCGAGGGATCATCTGTGAATGTTCATGTGCTCAAGATGATCAATTTGATTGAGCGTCTTGGACAACTTGGATTTGTCATGGATGGGGAGCTGAATCAAGATCTGGTCTTGCAATCACTTCCAGATTCATTCTCGCAGTTCGTTGTGAACTTTCACATGAACAAGTTGGATGTCAGCTTGCCTGAACTCCATAACATGCTGAAAACTGCTGAGTCGAATTTTCCCACAAAGAAGAGTTATGTTCTTCTAATTGGTGAAGGCTCCAACCTTAAGAAGAGGAAGATGAGCCCTCCTAAGAAGAAGAAGAAGGTAAGTGAGAAAAGGCCAGTTCCTCCAAAAGCTGAAGATCCCAAAAGCAAAGCTGTTTGCTTTCACTGCAACAAAGTGGGGCACTGGAAGAGAAACATTAAGGCTTACCTTGCAGAATTGAAGAAGAAGAAGGGTGGTGAGACTACCGCTTCTGCTTCATGTATGTTCATGATGGAACTAAATATGTCACTTAATCAAATTTCTACTTGGGTATTAGATACCGCCTGTGGTTCTCACATTTGCAATTCGTTGCAGGGACTAAGGAGAAGTAAGACTCTTGAAGAAGAAGAGGAGATCTTACGTACGGGCAATGGAGCAAGAGTTGCTGCTATAGCTGTAGGATCGTTTGATTTACTTATGCCTACGGGCAACACTATTGTTTTGGATAATTGTTATTTTGTTCCCTCAATTGTGAGGAATATTATTTATATTCCCATGTTAGACTTGGATGGTTTTTCATTCGTTATTGAGAATAATAAATGTTCAATTTTTAGAAATATTGTTCTTTATGGTGTTGGTATTTTAAATAATGGTTTGTATGTATGTGACGTAGAACATAGTTTACTTCAAGTTAGACATAGTAATAAAAGAAAAAGAGATGATGAAAATCCCACCTACTTGTGGCACTGCAGACTTGGTCATATTAGTGAAAATAGACTTAAGACATTGCATAAGAAAGGGTTACTAGAACCTTTTGATTTTGAATCATATCATACATGCGAGTCTTGTCTGTTAGGCAAACTGACCAAATCTCCATTTAGTGGACATGGAGAAAGAGCTGCGGAGTTGCTTGGATTGGTACATACAGATGTGTGTGGGCCGATGTCCACGCAAGCCATGGGTGGATTTTCATACTTCATTACTTTTACAGATGATCGATCTAGATTTGGATATGTATATTTGATGAAATACAAATCCGAAGCCTTTGAAAAGTTCAAAGAATATAAGTATGAAGTAGAGAAACAAACCCAGTATAGTATTAAAACCCTTCGATCAGATCGATGAGGTGAATACTTAAGTGGCGAGTTTCTAAATTATCTCAAAGAAAATGGTATAGTCTCTCGATGGACTCCTCCGGCCACTTCCCAGTTGAATGGAGTATCCGAAAGGAGAAATCGAACTTTGTTGGACATGGTTCGATCCATGATGAGCTATACAGATCTTCCAGTATCACTTTGGGGTTATGCATTGGAAACATCAGCATATATATTTAACAAGGTGCCTTCCAAATCTGTTCCTCAAACTCCGTATGAGATATGGAAAGAAAGGAAACCGAGTCTTAAGCACGTTAAGATTTGGGGATGTCTGGCTTATGTCAAGAAAGGTGACCCCGATAAGCTAGAATCTCGATCCGTGAAATGTAGGTTTGTAGGATATCCTAAAGAGACTTTAGGGTATTACTTTTACACCGAACAAAGGGTGTTTATCTCCCGACATGCTACCTTCCTGGAAAAACAATTTATCCTTGAAGGGAATAGTGGGAGCAAGATTGAACTTGATGAAGTTCATGAAGCACAAACTACTACGGTTCAAGAGAAAACACCTGTTCATATTGAACAACTTTCCGTAGAACAGCCCATCCGTAGATCACAAAGGGTGTCTCGCCAACCTGAGAGGTATTATGGCCTTGTTATTGAGAATGACAATGAATTGGCGGTCATTGATGGAGACGACCCTATGACCTTCAACGACGCTGTGAGTAGCGTTGACTCAGAGAAATTGCAGAGTGCCATGAAATCCGAAATGGATTCCATGTATGCCAACCAAGTATGGACTTTGGTAGAGGCACCCAAGGATATGAAGCCTATAGGGTGCAAGTGGGTATACAAGAGAAATATTGGAGCAAATGGCCAGGTAGAGACCTACAAGGCGAGGCTCGTGGCAAAAGGATTCAAACAAAGACAAGGGATTGACTTTGATGAAACTTTTTTGCATGTAGCCTTGCTCAAATCAATTCGGATTTTACTTGCTATTGCAGCTTACTATGACTATGAGATCTGGCAAATGAATGTAAAGACGACTTTCCTCAATGGGGAACTTGAAGAAGAAGTGTATATGACACAGCAGGAGGGTTTTATTTCCATAGGAAATGAACATCTAGTATGTAAGCTACTACGAACCATATATGGGTTAAAGCAAGCTTCTCGAAGATGGAACATTCGTTTTGATGAGACAATCAAAGAGTTTGATTTTATCAAAAACATAGATGAACCATGTGTCTACAAGAAGGTTAGTGGGAGCGCAGTAACATTTCTTATTTTGTATGTAGATGACATACCAATGCTGCAATCAGTAAAAATGTGGTTATCAAAGAACTTCACTATGAAGGACTTGGGAGAAGTGTCCTACATTCTTGGTATGAAGATCTATAGAGATAGATCAAGAAGAATGATAGGTCTAACCCAAGGTACGTACATCGATAAGGTGCTTAAAAGGTTTAGCATGAAAAACTCCAAGAGTGGTCTCATACCGATGAGCCATGGAGTCTCCCTTTCTGACAAGATGTCTCCTAAGACACCTGAAGAAAGAGAGCGTATGAGCAGGATTCCTTATGCGTCGGCAATAGGATCTATCATGTACGCGATGTTATGTACTAGACCTGATATTGCTCACTCAATTAATGTGACTAGCAGATATCAGTCAAATCCAGGTGAAGACCACTGGAAAGCAGTGAAGAACATCCTTAAGTACTTGAGAAGGACTAAGGATATTTTTCTTGTTTTTGGTGGGTCTGAGTTGAAAATAGAGGGTTACAGTGACTCTAGTTTTCAGTCAGAGTGTGATGATAGTACATCCATGAAAGGGTTTGTGTTTACTCTAAATAGAGGGGCGATTAGTTGGAGAAGTCGTAAGCAATCTACGACGGCTGACTCCACAGCAGAAGCAGAGTATATAGCTGCAAGTGAGGCTGCAAAGGAAGCTGTTTGGATGAAGAAATTTGTTTCAGAGTTGGGAGTAGTTCCTGGCATAGAGGGGCATATTGTGTTATATTGTGACAATAACGCTGCAATAGCTCAAGCCAAGGAACCGAGGTCTCACAAGAATACAAAACATATATTGCGGCGGTTTCATTTGATTAGGGAGATCATTGAAAGAAGAGATGTCAAGATCGAAAGAGTTGACACACATAACAACATAGCAGACCCGTTCACGAAGCCGCTGTCTCAGTTAAATTTTAATTGTCATAAGGAAAGGATGGGTATTAGATACCAGAGTGATTGGCTTTAGGCCAAGCGGGAGATTAAAAGTGTTTGACCTAAAACCAATCATGTATGATGAGTTAGGAAAAACTTTCTGCTACTCTTATTTAATTTCATTTGATAATAATAAAGTATTTATGTTACGGGCTTAATCTATTTGAAGTGTATTAAATAAGATGTTCCATAGTTTAGAGCAAAGCTTCTAGAATTATAATGAGATTGTAATAATGAGATCTAGAATATAATAGCTTTAGACTTAAACAGTTCCTGATCATAGGATAACTAATTGGAAATTGGTAAATCCGTAAAGATCAGAACATACTATGCTAGCTATTTTAGGAGGATGTCTGTTCTCATAGACATTTGTGTGGTGACACTATATCTAGTATGTAGGTGCTTATTAAGGAATAAGTTCACTGAACATGACTCGATAAGTAGAACAACTAATGGAGTTTACTCACGTGTAGATAGTTGTTTATTAAGTAAATAGTTGTACAAGTATCCTTAGACTTGAGATCGTTAGAGTAATCTCGTACACAATGATTTATGCTTTGGTTTAGTCCTTAGTCTCTAGGACATTCATTAGGTCCATTCTGGGCATAGTAATTTGTGTATGGAAATAGTTAACGGATCAATAAAGGATCTGCCCCTTCCAGTAAAGGAAGTAAATATCCTATGTTATTCTTAGATATGCAAGTTCAGGAATCTCTGGCCAGAGTGCATGAAATTAGAAAGAGTTTCTAATTTGCATTAAAAGGAACTTTGTATTATGAATAAGAAATCATATGATTAAATTAGATAGGCTTGGCACGAATTCCATGCCTTGTATTTAATCGGGATATTGAAGGGTAAAAGGAATTAATTGTACGGTAACTAATTACTGACAGGTTCTAAGTATTCTAAGCAATGATTTCGTATTATCTGGATAGTAGCGATATGTTGAGAAGCATCACTCACGATGTAGAATAAATATAATTAATCAGATTAATTATATTTAATGAATTAATAGAATTCATATAAATAATAAATAAAATGTTTATTATTATTTATTTCTACTACCGGCTTAATATTGAACCTAAAGAGTCGCACCATAAAAGAGATTAAATTATAGATGAAGGAATAATTAATAATAGCTAGTCATTATTTATTTATGAAATAAATAATTACTTAGCAAATTTTATAAATTAATTAAATGAGATTTAATTGATTATAAATTATTTAAGATAAGATCTTAATATTATTAATTAAATATTTAATTAAAGTAATTAAATATGAAGAGAGAATACTTTTCTAAAAGAGTTTAGAAAAAGGAATTAATGATTAAAATACTTTTAATCATTAACTAATTAATTAAAAAGATTAATTAATTAAAAAGGGAATTAATAATAAGATATTTATAGAAAATATCTCAGCTGAGATATTTGCCTATAAATATAAGATTATAAACCCTAATATTTGTGAGAAATGTTTTAAAAGGGAGGCAACCCTAATTTCCTCTCTAGCCTCCTCCTTCATCTTTTAGTTTGATTCTTGGTGGATATCTTTAGAGCACTCCACGCTTGAGGGGTGATTGCAAGGATTGAAGAACAAGATCTTCTCTAGCTGTTGCCGGAAAGCAATCGAGGTATTCTTCAATTTATAAAATAGTTTTGTATCTATATGTATGTATACATAAGAATATATGCAAATAAATGTTATTCAATGCTTCCGCTGGTGCATAAATTCCTTCACAAATCTGCCTAGGCATAGGGTGTGGAGTAGAGATCGCCCCTTTGAGTTGATTCTAGGAGATCCAGATGCTGGAGTTCAAATTAGACGTGCTTCATAGAATGAATGTTTATTCTCTGGTTTTATCTCTCAAATAGAGCCAAAGAGAGTAGAAGAAGCTCTAGAAGATCCAGATTGGGTTATTTCTATGCAAGAAGAACTCAATCAATTTGAAAGACAAAAAGTCTAGATGCTGGTACCCAAAGCCAAAGAACAAGTCTATTATTGGCACAAAATGGGTATTCAGAAATAAACTAGATGAAGATGGCATTGTTACGAGAAACAAAGCCAGACTGGTTGCTAAAGGTTATTCCCAAAAAGAAGGAACAGATTATGATGAAACATATGCACCAGTGGCAAGGCTTGAAGCTATCAGGATGTTTCTGGCATTCGCAGCACATTCCAAATTTAAAGTTTATCAAATGGATGTGAAGAGTGCATTCCTGAATGGAGTGCATGAAGAAGAAGTGTATGCGGAACAACTCCAGGCTTTGAAGATCCAGAATTTGCAGATTTTGTATACTTTCTCTTCAAGGCACTCTATGGCTTAAAGCAAGCATCTCGGACATTGTATGACACTATATCTATATTCTTACTTGAAAATGGTTTCACAAGAGGTGTCATAGATAAGACTTTGTTTCATAAAATGCATAAAAATTACATGATATTAGTACAAGTATATGTGGATGACATTATATTTGGTTCTACTAACGATCAGTTGTATAGTAGATTTGCTAAGCTAGTGCATAGCAGGTATGAAATGAGAATGATGGGAGAGCTAAATTAATTCCTTGGACTCCAAGTAAGCCAAATGAAAGATGAAATCTTCATTTGCCAGACCAAGTACATCAGAGATCTATTGAAGAAGTACGGTCTTGAAGATGCATCATCTGCCAAAACCCCTATGGTAACTGCCACTAAGGTTGATAGAGATGAACCTGGTAAGTGGGTAGACATCACAAGCTACAGAGGTATGATCGGCTCATTACTTTACTTAACTGCAAGTAGGCCAGATATTATGTTTGCTACATGCTTGTGTGCTAGGTTTCAGTCTGACCCTAAAGAATCACATCATATAGCTGTTAAATGCATTTTTATGTATCTTAAGAGAAGTCTGAATCTTGGAATTTAGTACCCTAAAGATACAGGTTTTGACCTTGTTGGCTAACAGATTCTGATTATGCACGGTGTAGGATTGATCGAAAGAGTACATCAGGGAGTTGTCAATTCCTTGGTAGAAGATTGGTGTCTTGGTATAGCAAGAAGCAGCACTCAGTTGCAATGTCAACAGCTGAAGTTGAATATGTTGCTGCTGGAAGTTGTTGTGCACAAATATTATGGATAAGGAACCAACTTCAATACTATGGACTGTTACTGAGCAAAATTCTAATATTCTGTGACAACACAAGTACCATAGCCATCACAAACAAACATGTCCAACACTCAAGGACCAAGCACATTGATATCAGGTATCATTTCATAAGAGAGCATGTCATGAATGGTACTGTAGAGTTATATTTTGTACCTACAAAGCAGCAAATTGCAGACATCTTCACTAAAGCACTGGATGAAATCACTTCCACTAGACTGGTTTGTGAACTTGGGATGTTAAATTCTACTAACTAATTTGTTAGTAATCAATAACTATAATTTGAAGATGATAAATTCACTAGTTAATTAATTTTAATCTTTTTAGGACTTGTGAATTTATTTACCAAATTATTTTCCAGTTATTAAGATTAAATATTAGATAAATACCTTGTGCATGCCTACTAATTTTATTAATCTGATATTTATTTAATTTTGATCTTAGAAAATATTTAAGTGCTTGTATTTAATTGATAAATTCTTGGCACTTATATATTTAAATATTATTTAAAATTATTTTAAATAAGAAAGGATGAATATTTATATTTTTTCTCACATTTAAAATAAAAGTAAAATAATAAGAAGCATAATTTATTTATGATAATAATTTTAACAATTAATATTATTATTGTTATAATAAATATGTTGTGAAATAATATTTGTGAGTAATTATTTATTATTGATTAATTATTAAAATTATTCATAAATATTATTATTAATTAGTAGCAAAATCTAGGAGCAACTTGAAATTTTAAAAAAAAACAAGTACTTTGTTGCGCTACAATGTTTTGTGGCGCCTATACAGTGGTTTACCTGTATAGGCGCAACAAAAATTAGTATAGGTACTTGGCATCTTTCTTAAAAACTTGTTGCCCCTTGATAGGTTTTGTTGCGCCATCACAGTGCACACACTGTAGAGGCGCAATAAACTACTTAAAGATTTTGTTTCATTTTTGTTGCGCTTTGCATATATTATGGCACTTACACAGTGCTTCCACTGTGTAAGCGCAACGAAATATTGCCTTCAACTTTTGTAAGTTTAGTGGCGACTGTAGGTTTTGTTGCGCTCATACAGTGGCTACATTGTAGAAGCGCAACAAAACAGTTAGTAATATTTTTTTCTTTCCTCTTTGTTGCGCCTATAAATAGCAGTGTACTTCTTTTTTGTGGCGATACACACATTTACATACACTGTAATAAGAGGTTTAGGCGCAACATAGATCTGTGATTTTTAATCGAACAAAACTCAGCCAATTCCTGACCAATTTTTAATCTTAAACCATATTACCCACAAACATATCTTTCACTTGCAAGTGGTCCCATTAATTTTGGTTAAGGTTCTAAAAATATCAATTTTTCAAATCTTGAATTGATTGGCTAGGGTTCTCATTTTTTTAATTCGATTAAGAATTAAAATAAAATTAATTATGTGCTTCAAATTACTAGGACTTAATCATATTTTAATTTCACGACAATCCAAGTAATTTTATAATTAAGGTTTTGTTCGTAATTTACTAAAATAATTCGACATTAATTAGTAATTTTAATTCATAAAAATTACCTTTCACTTTAATTAAATGACAGGTAATTTTGAGATTAACATGGCTAATTATTTATCAATTTTAGTAGATGACTGGACTGAAGCAGTGGAGTTAGGTAAATGGGCACGGTTTTTAAATGAATATTCACCAGTCCGGTATGCACTAACCACTGTTGTTCCTTTAAATAGAAATCTTCATAGACAGGTATACAGGTCTGCTCAAAACACATCTGCAGATGAGATATCAGCTTTTACTTGCAAAATTCAGTGATGAAAAGTGTGAATAACAGAAAATGACATCAATCGAGCACTTCATTTGCCGACTGAAAATTTTGAAGATGAGCCATCACAGACAGACTTAAACAATTTCTTTATGTTTCTGCACTGCACCAGGGAAAACAACAATCTACCGAAGAAAATATACAAAAATCATCTACCCAAGGAGTGGAATCTATTCTTCAACATCTTGTCTCATGGCTTTGCACCAAAGACAGGTGGCTTCCACGGGATCACTCAGTTCAACAAGGTGATTGGTTATGCAGTGGCTTCTGAGATCAGAATCAATTTTGGAAAGTTGATCATGACAGAGATCCTAAAGAATCAAGCAAAAATGGAGAACTTCTGTCTATATCCAAGATTTTTACAACTGGTGTTGAACCAAGTACTGGACGCTAATCAACTCCAATCATTTCAGAATAGTCCTTTGAAAGAGTCACCATCTCTACAGTTCAAAACAATCTTGTTGTTATAGAATGAGGCTGACTACCCAAACAGGTCTACTTCTGCTCCAATGACTACTTCTATTCGAGATTACTTTGCTCTTCTTAGACAGGTTGAAGAAGAAGATGCAGAAGAAGAAGCTGCAAGTGAAGAAGAAGAAGAAGAAGAAGAAGCAACCACTAAAGAGGAAACTGAAGCTGAAACATCCAATGACTCAGGATGCAAAGAAGCAACTCAAGATAAAGAACCTGAAACTGAAAAAGAAGATGAGATCGTGGATGAAGCTGGTTCTGAGAACGAACAAGAACCAAATCCTGAAGATTATCAACAGAGGCAAAGCCCTGAAAATCCAACAGAAGAGGTAGCTGTTGAGGCTGTAATAGAAGAGACTCAGACTACAGATGTGTACGTCCTCAATCTATCCCATGAACAAATGGATGAAGGTACACTTCTGGATTTTGAATTTTCTGTTTTCCTTCAAGATAAATTTGTCACTATATCTACCTCTGTGCCTCAAACGACAATGCACACACTTGAGCCCTCAGTGGCCTTCGAAGCTGGCAATGAACTTGGTGACCAACCTGTTCTAACCACTGCCAGATAACAACAAACTCTCTTTATATATCCTCAAACTAGAAAAAGAACCCTTGATATAGATGATATGAGTGAGTCCCTACCGAATCAGGAAATTTTTGAAATATCCCCTATAGCTCTGCTTTCTAAAAAATGATGAAAAATGAATTTTAAACATAAGGCAACTGTGAGCCATGAACCTGATTTTCCAATCTCTGAAACCTTTTTGTTTCTTCGTGATCTAAATTCTGATATTGACAAAATCCTGAAAGGTACGGGAATAGAAACAGAGATGGAAACACAATCAGCTACATCAGTAGCTAGTACTGTTTTGGTTAATCAATTCAGAACCTGTCTTCGTAGACAGAAGGAGACATCACTGACTCTTACGAGCCACTCATTACATTGTCAAATGTGGTGCCCTGAAGGGTTTCGAGTCACAAACACAGCGGAAAACGCGAAAAATAAATATAAAACATAATATAAATCGAAACCCTCTGCAGGATCCATGTGAAAACAAACGATTTAATTCGGAGATTAAGAACAAATACCTTAAAAAGCTTTAACAGTTCATCAATGGAAGATTTATGGAGGTCTAAAACTTGTTTAATCACCATGTATCCCGCTCACGCGATCTACACTCTACGGTATCCACACGAACACTTTTCAAGAAGGATTGATGTGTACTAGCACCCAAAAACTGCTTGTCTCTCTCTCTTTATCTTCCTCTTTTCTCAAAATGAGTAGGGTTTTAGAAAAATATGTGTCATACTATTAAATCATCCCATAAAGAGATTATATAGAAAGAAGAATAAGTTTTCTAATTATAATCTAATTATAATTAATACTAATCCAAAATTCTAAATTATTTAATTAAGTCTCACTTAATTAATTAATTACTAATTTTGGAATTAGTTTGAGTAATTCATTTATTCTATTTATATAATTAATTAAGTCATACTTAATTAATATCATAAATAAAATAAATTACTTATTTAATTTAAATTCATAATTTAAATTATTTCTCCTTCAAGAATTCTTTGTGTGTGACCCTGTAAGTTATTATTAGGTTGGCAACAATTTTAATATCTAATTAAAATTGTAAACAATGAGCGGCATCTAGTAATACATAATTGCTACCCAAGTAATAATAATAATAAAATCAGTGATTTGATTAAGCCTTTCGTGAATAATGTTCCATGTAATATAATCCTTTTAACCTTATATTATAGATCAAACTCAAGGCATGTATCGTGTCATCCTCTTCAACGTTTAATCTATGTTTCCTTGATCAATGAGTAGACTATTAAACAAATCAATATTTGAGCTTAGCCATGCATTTTATAATCTCACTCAATTAAGATGCCAATAATATCACTCCTAAATAGGAAAGTTAAATCATTTATCTATCATTCATATTTCTCATACGATTCATAGTATACCCAATGTCCAGTTTTATCATTACCCGATTAAAGGTAACTTTTAGTGTAATCAAAGTATATTAATTCTCATATAGAAATATAATGATTTCAAGTTAGAGGATCATTACATCATTATCACAGTGAGAATTTCTTATGACACTTATTAACATGTAGAATCTCACGGCGGGTCATTCCAGTGTCATTCATTGAGACATGCACTTATGTTCTTGACTTTAGTATCACCATACATATGATCAATGAGATGTGGTCATCTGTCAACAAACATACTAGTCTTATTGCATTATTATTGTCCTTATATAATAATAATTGACTAGGGAATTTTAAGAATAAGACAATATCCATATAATATCATTTTTAAGTCACATACTTAAAGATATATAATCGTATCAAAATTCCAAGGATATTTATTATGCTTTCAATTTATTACGCAGTATATAAAAAATAATTTATTCATCAGATGCCTATAATGCTAAGCTCTTATGGGAAAAGATGGACCAAACACATAATACTGAGTCTCAGGGTCTTGAAAAGTATTATGTGGCTAAGTTCCTTGATTTTAAGCTGGTGGATACGAAATCCATGACTGAGCAGGTGCATGAGTTTAATCTGTGTTTCCTTGATCAATGAGTAGACTATTAAACAAATCAATATTTGAGCTTAGCCATGCATTTTATAATCTCACTCAATTAAGATGCCAATAATATCACTCCTAAATAGGAAGGTTAAATCATTTATCTATCATTCATATTTCTCATACGATTCATAGCATACTCAATGTCCACCTTTATCATTACCCGGTTAAAGGTAACTTTGAGTGTAATCAAAGTATATTAATTCTCGTATAGAAATATAATGATTTCAAGTCAGAGGATCATTACATCATTATCACAGTGAGAATTCCTTATGACACTTATTAAAATATAAAATCTCATGGCGGGCCAGTGCCATTCATTGAGACATGCACTTATGTTCTTGACTTTAGTATTACCATACCAATGACCAATGAGATGTGGTCATCTGTCAACAAATATACTAGTCTTATTGCATTATTATTGTCCTTAAATAATAATACTCGACTAGGAAATTTTAGAAATAAGATACTATTAATATAATATCATTTTTAAGTCACATACCTAAAGATATATAATACGTATCAAAATTCCAAGGACATTTATCATGCTTTCAATTTATTACGCAATAAATAAATAATAATCAATAAAATATAATCCTTAATAATAAAATATTTTCCTTAAAATATAAAAGTAATTGTCTCTAGGGCACAATTACTGACAATCTCCTACTTGCACTAGAGCCAATTACCCAAGTATCCAATACTCATGGAACTAGTGTGACTTTCGTGCTTCTGCTGCGACAAAGCCTTAGTCAATGGGTCTGCAATATTATTATTAGTATGCACTTTACATATATATATATATATATATATATATATATATATATATATATATATATATATATATATCCTTGATCATTAATCTTATTAATTAGGTGATATCTCCTAAGTACATGCCCAAACAGCCTCCTTGGCTACTTCACAAGCATCAATATACTCAAGCTCTATTGTAGAATCAACAAATGTCTCTGCTGTGAACCATTCCAGCATATAACATCTCAATTTAAATAGATAAAACACAAAGTCATATAGGAACACTAAATGATTGTTGTCTGTCTAGAAACTAGCATCGGTGAAACCTTTTACAACCAGCTTATCTTCTCCTCCATATACCAAGAATTGATCTTTAGTACTCTTCAAGTACTTAAAAATATTCTTGATTGTCATCCTGTGATCTTCACCTGAATTAGACTGGTATCTACTCGTCATGCTTAAAGCATATGAGACATCAAGACAAGTACATATCATTGCATACATTATAGAACCAATTGCCGATGCATGGAACTTTACTCATACGGTCCTTATCATCCAATGATTTAGGACTGTTTTCTTTAGAGATCGATATCCCATAAGACATTGGGACTAATCCCCTTTTAGCCTCTTATATTCCAAATTGATGCAAAACTTTGTCAATGTATGTACTCTAACATAGGCCGATCAATATCCTTGATCTATCTCTATAGATCCTGATCCCTATTATTTAGGTCACATCGCCTAAGTCTTTCATTGAGAAATTATTTCTCAACCAAGTCTTCACAATCTATAGAGGAGGAATGTCATTCCCTATTAGTAATATATCATCAACATATAATACTAGGAATGCCATATGGCTCCCACTAACCTTCTTGTAAACACATGGTTCATCTTCATTTTGAATAAACCCAAATTATTTTTGAATTTTACATATCCTCGAGGCTTGTCTTAATCCATAACTAGATCGATGCAACTTACATACCTTTCCAGCATCCTTTGGATCAACAAAACCCGCAGGATGTGTCATGTACACATCTACATCCTCTTCAAGGCTCCCATTTAAGAAAGTGGTTTTGATATCCATTTACCAGATTTCATAGTCATAGTAAGCAACTATAACAAGCAAAATCTTGATGGACTTGACCATAACCACTGGTGAAAAGGTCTCATCATAATCAATACCATCAATTTGTTTGAAACCTTTTGTCACCAATCATGCCTTATAGGTTTGTACGTTACCTTCCATGTAGGTCTTTTTCTTGAAAACCCAATTGCACCCTATAGGTTTTACCTCTTCAGGTGGATCGACCAAAGTCCATACTTGGTTAGTATACATGGATTCCATCACAGATTTCATGGCATCCAGCCATCTCTTAGAATTTGGAGTGTTCATAGCGTCTTGGTAGGTGAGAGGCTCATCTTTGTCCACAAGCATCACATCACCATCTTGAGTCAAGAGAAATCCATAATATCTCTTGGCTCATGGCGAATCCTACTAGACCTACAAAAAACCTGTGTTTGATGAGCATTATTGTTTTCTTGTACATTCTGCTCAGGTTCCTCCATTGGTTCAATGTTATCATGTGGGTCTCGAACTTCACCGAGATCTATTATCCTCCCACTGTCTTTCTTAGAAAGCATTTCTCTTACAAGGAACACTGCAGTTCGAGCAACAAACACTTTGTTCTCGGAAGGATTATAGAAAGAATAACCCTTTGTTTCAATTGGATATCCCACAAAATTACATTTGTCTAATTTACTTCCTAGCTTGTCAAAAGTTAGACGTTTCACAAACGCCTCACATCCCCAAATTTTCATAAATGACATGCTATGACGTTTCCTAGTCCATATCTCATATGGAGTCTTCTAAACCGTTTTAGTAGGAACTCGGTTAAATGTATAAGCAGTTGTCTCCAGGGCGTAGCCCCAGAAACTAATTGGAAGACTCCTTGACTCAACATTAATAGCACCATGTTCAACAAGGTGTGATCCCTCCTATCAAAAAAAACTTTTCTTTGATATTTTCTACTTCATCTTTATAGTCTTTGAACTTTTCAAATGATTCGGATTTGTTCTTCAAAAGATGCAAATATTCGTATCTACTAAAATAATTAGTAAATTGTATGAAGTTAATAAAAGCTACCTTTTGTCATTGTACGCATATGACAACATGCATCACTATGTATAATCATACTCGTCAAGTGACCATTTCACCATGTCCGGTAAAAGGAGTTTTAGTAATTTTCCCAAATAAATCAAGATTCGCATTCTTTTGTATAATTCATAATCAAACTTATCCAAGAATGCATCATTATGTGTCCTGGAAATGGGTTTCTCATTAATATGGCATCAACGACAGTGTCAAATGTAATGTTTGATTTGAGTCACTTTAGAATATATAAATTGTTAACTAGTTGTGCAACATTATAAGCCTCGTCATCGAAATAGAATAAACAACTCTTGTTATTTAATTAAAATGAAAAAGCCTTTCTTGTCCAAACAAGAAACTAATATAATGTCTCTGCTAATTGTAAGCACGTTATAACAATTATCAAGTTCTAAATTTTCCTTGTAGGCCTAAAATTAAGTAACGAGTTCCTTCAACCAGAGAAACTACCTTTACTCCAATTCCAACCTGATACTCGAAGCTTGACCCTTACTGACCAACTTCTTCTGATCTTTCAAATAAGCATGACATTTTAATTTCCAATTTTTCATAGAAGCGACAATCATCTTCTTTGTTAACATGTCATTCAGAATTTAGAGCCTGTTTTGGGATTGGACTTTGGTTTGATAAGGAAACTAGATCAAATCTTCACATTGCCTTTCCATTTTCCTTTTCCTTTTGCATTCCCTATGTTTAACATCATTATAGTAATAGTTCATGCATTTATCATGTTGTTTTCAGCAGTTCTCAAAATGCTTAGCAACTCAATAGGTGTTTCACCAATCTTATTCATTTTGTTGTTCATAACAAACTAAGAATATTTGTTGTCCAAAGATTGTAAGATCAAATATAGGTGAGCCTCCAGACCAATCTGGAAACCCAAAATGTCAAGGTATTCATTATACCCTATAGTTTTTAGAACATGTGGTGTAACCGGGTCTCACTCTCCCTACTTGTAAGTGTATAGTACCATTTAATCGTCAAATATATCTTGAAGAGTCTATCCCTCAAATATCCTTTAAGGGTGCTTAATTGTCTCACAAGCATCTATATGCTCGTGTTGCTTCTTAAACTCAGCACTCATAGTTGCAAGCATGAGATATGAAACATCAGTCTCAACATCAATTTACTTCCAATAAGTACTATCATTTGCACATGTTACATTCTTAGCTTTAATAGCAGGGGAAGAGATTTGACTAACATCGTGGTGCCCGAGGATGATCCTCAAGCTCCTATGTCAGTCGAGGAAATTTATTCTCGTCAATTTGTCCTTCTCAAGAACTGATCGTATAGAAAAGTTGTTTATGTTTATCATTTGATATCTATAATATTAAAGTGTATAAAATAAACTAGATTGCAGATTTAATATTAATTATATTTAAGTGATTATGGTATATCATCATATACCTCCCACTATTTTTATCAAACTAATAGCCCTAACTATTAATTCAAAAAATATTTCTTTAAATCTTTCTAGTGAGCCAAGATCCATATTTCATCCATGTTTTAAGATAGCGTTGGCTAATACATCCAAAACACGACTATTTAGGTTGACAATATTTGTCGATTATATCAAATATAACTCTTGGAAAGTTTGGTAGAACAACCCATTGTACACATTTATCCAATAAATCTCACCAAACTCTATGCCTCTAAACCCATAATCCTATTGTGATGATTTAGTTAAGTTAGACCCAACATTTCAATAAACTAAGTCACTTACTTATCACGTCTTCACATGATTGATAAAAGCACCTTGCTTTGGCAAACCCACTCATTCTCAATCTAGATCTTGACGAGTATTAAACATTGGAAGGCATCCGATTAACTTAATATGTATTTAGGGATTTTAATGTTTATATGAACGATCATGATCCCATCATAAAGAGATTCTCAATTTTTCCTTGATCAAATAATCCATTTCAATATTCGTCAATGGTTCGATTTCCAGATCATCGGAGAAGTCACAAGCGGTCTCACTTAAAACCCAACTTTCTTACGAATAATAATTCACTTTTGACAAAATCTTCTCATATCAGAAAAAGAAAATTCATTTATTTATTAAATATTAATTAATTACTAATTTTAGAATTAGTTTAAGTAATTCATTTATTCTATTTATATAATTAATTAAGTCATACTTAATTAATATCATAAATAAAATAAATTATTTATATAATTTAAATTCATAATTTAAATTATTTCTTCTTCAAGCATTTTTTGTGTGTGACCCTGTAAATTATTATTATGTTGGCAACAATTTTAATATTTAATTAAAATTGTAAACAATGAGCGGCATCTAATAATACATCATTGCTACAGAAGTAATAATAATAAAATTAGTGATTTGATTAAGCCTTTCATGAATAATGTTCCATGTAATATAATCCTTTTAACCTTATATTATAGATCAAACTCGAGGCATATATCGTGTCATCCTCTTCAACCTTTAATCCGGGTTTCCTTGATCATTGAGTAGTCTATTAAACAAATCAACATTTGAGCATGACCATGCATTTTATAGTCTCACTCAATCAAGAGGCCAATAATATCACTCCTAAATAGGAAAGTTAAATCATTTATCTATCATTCATATTTCTCATACGATTCATAGTATACCCAATGTCCAGTTTTATCATTACCCGATTAAAGGTAATTTTTAGTGTAATCAAAGTATATTAATTCTCATATAGAAATATAATGATTTCAAGTCAGAGGATCATTACATCATTATCACAGTGAGAATTTCTTATGACACTTATTAACATGTAGAATCTCACGGCGGGTCATTCCAGTGTCATTCATTGAGACATGCACTTATGTTCTTGACTTTAGTATCACCATACATATGATCAATGAGATGTGGTCATCTGTCAACAAACATACTAGTCTTATTGCATTATTATTGTCCTTATATAATAATAATTGACTAGGGAATTTTAAGAATAAGACACTATCCATATAATATCATTTTTAAGTCACATACTTAAAGATATATAATCGTATCAAAATTCCAAGGATATTTATTATGCTTTCAATTTATTACGCAGTATATAAAAAATAATTTATTCATCAGATGCCTATAATGCTAAGCTCTTATGGGAAAAGATGGACCAAACACATAATACTGAGTCTCAGGGTCTTGAAAAGTATTATGTGGCTAAGTTCCTTGATTTTAAGCTGGTGGATACGAAATCCATGACTGAGCAGGTGCATGAGTTTGAGATGTTTGTCCATGCATTGAAAGAGTTTGACATGGATCTTCCTGAAAAATTTCAAGTGATGTCCATGATTGAAAATCTCCCAAAGTCATGTGAAGAGTTTGCTCTTTCCCTGAAAAGGCAGAAGGGAGAGATCACGTGGACTAACCTGATGTTGGACATTCTGTTCAGGAACAACACAAGTCCAAACAAGGACATGTGATGCCTGCTAAAAGTGGGAGCACGAAGGTGAATGTAGTAACAGCTGGTATGAAAAGAAAGATGAACACTAAGAAGAGTAACGTTAAACCTGTTATAGACAAAAACAAGGCTAAGAAACCGAATAAGAAATTAATGAAATCTGATGTGGTAGGTCAAACAAATACTATTCTTGGACTTGGAAACACTGCGGGGCATGTGGCTAACATGATTATTGGTGAAGCTGGTGCTTCTGAAACCAATGACGAGTATGCTACCTACAAGCCAGTCCTATTATCCACTTAACTGTCTCATGAATGGTTGATTGATATTGAAGCTAATGTGCACATTTGTGCTAATGAAACTCTATTTGTATCTTATTAACAAATTCATGGGAAGACAGTGACGATACGGAATACAAGTGTTGCACAAGTGCATGGAACGGGTAAGGACATGGACTTGAAATTTACTTCTGGGCGTATTCTATCCTTGACTAATGTGCATCATGTTCCTGAAATTCGTAGAAATATCATAAGTGGGTCTTGTTTAGTTAAGGATGGATTTGAACTTTCTTTGAAGGGAGTTATTACACATACTGGGGTTTTCTTTGGAAAATATTATATGTTTGATGGTTTATTTTTAATTAATGCTTAACTATAATTGGTGGTTTAATTAATGAAAGTGTTTCTCCTTATGTTAATTGTGTTGAATCATTTGATTAGCGGCACTCTCATCTGGGTCATTTAAATTTTAGTGCTCTAAAGAATATGATGAATTTAGAGTTGATTCCAAGGCATGCTATTTGACAAGAAATCTAAATGTCAAGTATGTGTGATGGCTAAACAAATAAGAAAACCTTTTCATAATGTTGTAAGGGATTCAATAATATTTGATTTAGTCCACACTAACATATGTAAGTTTAATGTCATGGTGACTATGAAGGAATTTATGCACCAGCGGAAGCATTGAATAACATTTATTTGCATATATTCATATGTATACATACATATAGATACAAAACTATTTTATAAATTAAAGAATACCTCGATTGCTTTCCGACAACAGCTAGAAAAGATCTTGTTCTTCAATCCTTGCAATCACCTCTCAAGTGTGGAGTGCTCTAAAGATATCCACCAAGAATCAAACTAAAAGATGAAGGAGGAGGCTAGAGAGGAAATTAGGGTTGCCTCCATTTTAAAATATTTCTCACAAATATTAGGGGTTTTTTAGTATTAGGGTTTATAATCCTATATTTATAGGCAAATATCTCAGCTGATATATTTTCTATAAATATCTTATTATTAATTCCCTTTTTAATTAATTAATCTTATTAATTAATTAGTTAATGATTAAAACTATTTTAATCATTAATTCCTTTTTCTAAACTCTTTTAGAAAATTATTATCTCTTCATATTTAATTATTTTAATTAAATATTTAATTAATAATATTAAGATTTTAACTTAAATAATTTATAATTAATTAAATCTCATTTAATTAATTTATAAAATTTGCTAAATAATTATTTATTTCATAAATAAATAATGACTAGCTATTATTAATTATTCCTTCATCTATAATTTAATCTCTTTTATGGTGCGACTCTTTAGGTTCAATATTAAGCCGGTAGTAGAAATAAATAATAATAAATATTTTATTTATTATTTATATAAATTCTATTAATTCATTAAATATAATTAATCTGATTAATTATATTTATTCTACATCGTGAGTGATGCTTCTCAACATATCGCGACTATGCAGATAATACGAAATCATTGCTTAGAATACTTAGAACATGTCAGTAATTAGTTACCGTACAATTAATTCCTTCTACCCTTCAATATCCCGATTAAATACAATGCATGGAACTCGTGTCAAGCCTATCTAATTTAATCATATGATTTCTTATTCATAATGCAAAGTTCCTTTTAATGCAAATTAGAAACTCTTTCTAATTTCATTGACTCTGGCCAGAGATTCATGAACTTGCATATCTAAGAATAACATAGGATATTCACTTCCTTTACTGGAAGGGGCAGATCCTTTATTGATCCGTTAACTATATCCATATACAAATTACTATGCCCAGAATGGACCTAATGAATGTCCTAGAGACTAAGGACTAAACCAAAGCATAAATCATTGTGTACAAGATTACTCTAACGATCTCAAGTCTAAGGATACTTGTACAACTATTTACTTAATAAACAACTATCGACACGTGAGTAAACTCCATTAGTTGTTTTACTTATCGAGTCATGTTCAGTGAACTTATTCCTTAATAAGCACCTACATACTAGATATAGTGTCACCACACAAATGTCTATGAGAACAGACATCCTCCTAAGAGAGCTAGCATAGTATGTACTGATCTTTACGGATTTACCAATTTCCAATTAGTTATCCTATGATCAGGAACTGTTTAAGTCTAAAGCTATTATCTTCTAGATCTCATTATTACAATCTCATTATAATTCTAGAAACTTTGCTCTAAACTATGGAACATCTTATTTAATACACTTCAAATAGATTAAGCCCGTAACATAACAAATAAATACTTTATTATTATCAAATGAAATTAAATAAGAGTAGCATAAAGTTTTTCCTAACTCATCGTACATGATTGGTTTTAGGTCAAACACTTTCAGACTAAAGACAATAAATGATATTTTTTTACCTTTATAGATGATTTTAGTAGATATTATTATGTTTATTTTCTTAAACATAAAGATGAAGCACTTGACAAATTCATTATGTATAAAAATGAAGTTGAAACTCAAACCGGTAAGAAACTTAAATGTTTGAGATCCGATAGAGGTGGTGAGTACACGAGTACCTCATTTGATGAATTTTACAAGAGCAATGGTATAGTTCCTGAGGTAACTCCACCCTGCACACTTGAGTCTAATGGGGTGGCATAATGAAAGAATAGAACTTTTAAAGATATGATTTACAGTATGCTTATTAATTTTAGGTTGCCTAAGTACATGTGGGGAGAGGCTCTAAATACAGCTTGTCAAATTCTGAATAGAGTCCCTCTAAAACATATGGACAAGACACCTTATGAATTATGGAAAGGCAGAAAGACTAGTTTGAAATATCTTCATGTGTGGGGGTGCCTAGAAAATGTACTTGTCCAAGAACATAAGAGATAGAAACTAGGACCCAAAACCGTTGATGCGATCTTTCTGGGCTATATTGAGACCACAACCGCTATGAGAGTTTTAGTAATAAAATCTGACATAGATGGCATTGTGGCTAACACTATAGTTGAATTTTGTGATGAAACTTTCTTTGAGGAAGTGTTACCTTGGAAGACTGGTATACCTCTGAGTATTTCTGATGATGATCTTACTCGCACATCGAGTTCCATTCCTGATTATGTGGAAAGGATGACAAATGTGGCGGTAGATTCTAGCAGTATCTCTACTCACAATGAGGTAGAGGAACCTAGAAGGATTAAGAGTGCTAGAGTTGTCAAAGACTTTGGAAGTGATTTTATCACTTACAATGTCGAGGATGAACCTTTGACTTTTCAACAAGCCATGGATTCTTCATAATCAAAGCATTGAAAAGGTGTTGTAAAGAGTGAAATGGATTCTATTGTCTCTAATGGGACATGGGAATTAGTTGATCTCCCTCCTAGGTGTACTACTATAGGATGTAAATGGATCTTCAATAGGAAATTGAAAATGGATGGATCAATTGATAAGTATAAGGCCAGGTTGGTTGCTAAGGGCTTTAGGTCAAGGGAATGAACTGACTATTTTGATACTTACTCTCTAGTTGCTAAAATGACAACAATCAGAATGCTTGTAGCATTGGCGTCCATACATTGTCTTATCATTCATCAAATGGATGTAAAGACATCTTTTCTTCATGGTGATCTTGAAGATGAAATTTATATAGATCAGCATGAGGGATTTGTTACATTTGGTAACGAATAGAAAATATGTAAATTAGTCAAGTGCATCTATGGCCTGAAACAAGCTCCTAGAGACTAACATAAAAAGTTTGATGAAACTGTTTTAGCTTTTAATTTTATAGTTAATGAAAGTGCAAGTGTGTCTACTATAAGGTTAGAGGTAATATGAGTATTGTGGTGTGTCTGTATGTTGATGATATTTTGTCGTTTGGAACCAATAATGAGATTATTAACGAGATAAAAAAAATTTTGAAAGGGAAATTTGAAATGAAAGATATGTTTGATGCTAGTGTGAATCTTGGTATCAAGCTGACTCAGTCGGCTGATGGAATAACCTTGTCACAATCTCATTATATAGAGAAATCTATACTTGAGAAGTATGGTTATTCAAATTGTAGAATCGCAAGCACGCCATATGATTCAAAAGTTGAGCTTGTGAAGAATAAGTCAGGAGTTCATGTGTCTCGGATAAGGTATTCTCATATTATTGGGAGTTTGCAATATCTTGCTAATTGTACTATACAGGATATTTCATATTCTGTGTCTAAGCTAGCAAGATATACAAGTTGTCCAAACAAGACTCATTGGGAGACTCTTGATAGAGTTCTTAGATATCTGAAAGGTACCATATACATTGGGTTGCACTATAGGAGACGTCCTGGTGTACTTAAAGGGTATAGTGATGCAAGTTAGATAGTTAAGAAATCTGGTTCCAATGGAATGACTGGATATGTGTTTACCTTAGCGGGTTGAGAAATATCCTAGAAGTTTACTAGACAAACTATTGTAACTCGGTCTACTTTTAAGGTTGAGTTGTGTGCATTAGATGCCACGGGGACGGAGGCCGAATGGTTACATGGACTTATGTATGTGATACATGTAGTAGGTAGACCGCTTCCTGCTGTTGTTGTTCATTGTGATAGTCTTACAACTATCGACAAAATCAGTAGTAGAAAATATAACGGCAAAAAAAGAGACACATCCAAGTTAGACTAAAGTCTATAAAGGGTTTAGTGTCTGATAAGATCATGGATATTGAGTTCATTGGAACTCAAAATAATATAGTTGATCCTTTGACTAAAGGTCTTGAGCATGCTGTAGTCCTTAAGTCGAGATTGGGGATGGGATTGATAACCCAACATGATTCATCTACGATGGAAACCCAATACACCTGAGAGGAGATCCCTCGAAATGTATTAAATGTGGTAATAACAAGTTGTAAGGGTGAGTCAGTTGTACCTTAAAATAAAAATGATACTTATGTATCTGAAGTCTATCCCCTATAAACCTATAAGGTACTGATACTGCAAGTATATCAAGAGTTTTAAGAACTCTGAATGGGGTCAAGTCGTTATGACGAGATGATAACAGTACATCTATAGAGATGCCCAGTTAAGCTAATGTTATTGTGAAATCGCAATTAGAGGAAAGGGTTATTCCTCGAAGTATTCGACGAATAGGATCGAAACAAGACCATTAACGTCTCCAAGCTGTAGATCATCACCATAGCCTTTGACATGTCGTCGTCTATGGAGTGTGGTTACACCAAATCGATAGAGATTCAAGGTGAAATATTCCATCTAGATCTGGTGTCCATCGAAGTAGAGGACTTAGGAGGGTTCAAACTCGGAAGGGTACCGAATCTGAAAAACATATCATGATAAAATCCGATATGCTTGTTATGGATTTGTAGGGGATTGTTAGAAATTAGAAATTTCAAGACCCATTTTCATTAGGCTCTTGATGTGATTTCTGAAATCTACTAGTTGGAGATTGTTCCTTGTTATGAGGACTTAAACTTTCATGTATGGTTCTAAGATAATTTCTTAGTGGAATCTATAGAGAAATAATGGGAAATGGGCATTCTTATATATTGAATATGATTAGTCAATGTTCACTAAATCAAGTTAGAAATTTCGGATAGTTCAGGACCTCCTGAGTCATCTTTAGGACCCTGAAATGTCCTTCAGGGCCCTGAGCAGAGTCTTAAACAAGTGGCTAATTTTTTACTTGAGGAAGTGATGTTTTGGTGATTCAGGACCCTAAGTCTTATGTTCAGACTCTTGAGGTGGAGCCTTGTTAGATGACTAGTAAAATACATAATATATATATATATATATATATATATATATATATATTACTCATATATATATATATATGAGTAAGGATTATTATTTTATTATAATAATTAAGGCTCATATATAGAAATATATAATGTAATATATATATTGGTATTTTATATTAAATATATATAAATATATAATTAATATATATATATATATATATATATATATATATATATATATATATATATATATATATATATGAATATACAAGATTGGATAGAAAAAGACAAAGGATATACATACGTTACTTTGGAGAAAAATAAGTAACAAGAAAAAACCCTATTGCCACTTCTTCTCCTTTTGGTTTTTTCTCTCACTCCCTCACATATACATACATACAAGAGATACATAGATTTGGGGTGAACTGAGGTGTGGTCGCTGTTACACTCTATCGGTCTGTGCCGGAATTGTGTTGTTGATGTTTTATCTTGAAAGTGAATTCGCAGTATCCTAACACAGTTAGGTGGGACAAAATTCTCTTCAAGAATAGTCAAGTCTTATCGAAGGGTTTGGCAACTCAGTTGATTCTCTTGTTTATTTTATTAATTGATAAAGCGACAGTGATAGCTAAGCTTTCTTACTCTCTCTTTAGATCAATTGTTGTTACTGATTGTGTATATTGTTTGACCTTCATATTTGTTTCGTTATTTGGTTTTGGTTGCCATCGTTCTTGTAATTGGAATCATATATTATAATATAATTGTTGTTTTACGAATTATGATTTCCAACAATTGTCACAGTTTATCTCTTACTTTTTCTTATGGTTTAATTGTCTTCATTATCTCTGTCATCTTCGTCATCACTGTCACTTTCATCATCATACTCCCCATAAAAAATTTCTCATAATCTTTTTATTTATAATAAAGTACGTTTTGTGTACCTGTACTTTATATGTCAGTTCACTCGAAATACTATAGTTCTAAAACCACCGCTTGCTACACTGCCATTTTATTTTTTTTATAAGTTGTGTATTTCCGTTAGTTTTCTCAAACTCCGTTTAATTTTGGAGGGTAATTTAGTATTTTACTTAGTAAAAAGATAAGACAAAAGCAAATTTAATTAATATTTACAATAATTCAACAAATATTCTTTCTTATTCTTGTAAAAAATGTCAAAGTTATCAACCATGAATGGTTCTGAACGAACTGTGCATTTATATGTACAAGGTGTTGTCATTTTCTCTCTCTCTCTATATATAATCTAGTCATATACTCCATTTTTCAAGAAAATATATGCATACACGATGGAGCATATGTTAAATATGCCATATTTGTTGAATTATTAAGAAAACACAAATAAAAATACAGGTTGATGCTGAGTGGAAGATTTTTTAACCTCTTAATACTATATAAATTAAGAATTTATCGATATCAAATATATTGAATATAGTCGTAATATTTTTCAAATAATTTAGAAATAAAACATAATAATAATGTAATATTTATAATATAAATTAATATGTTTTCTTCTTATTAAAAAAGAAACAGCCGTTTAAAATCTTTAGAAATGATTTTAGACCGGTTGACTTGTGTTATACTCACTATGTCTCTAATTATTTGTCTTTTTTTTTGATTTTGAACAAATATTTTAAAGTGTATTGACAGTATAGTTCTATAATTTTTTTTTAACATTTCTTCTAAATAAAAATAATATTATATAATCAATATACTTTAAAATATGTGGTTAAAATTATAAACCGAAAGACAAGTAAATATTTTGATAGGAGTAACTTATTTATAAATTATGATCAACCCTGTCCCCAAACATACTCATATACCGGCGGGTCTTTCAAGCATCTTTATGACTTTAGTATATATTCTTAAAGTGTAGTAACTTCAAGAATTTCATGTGTAGTGCTTACAAATTACATAGCAATGAAAAAAGAGATTTGAATCGAAATACTATCAACTTGTATAAATATCATAGTTTGTTTTTCTACTTTAAGAGGGGAGGAGTGAGAATTGAATCTGTGTCCATTTCAGCACTGAGCCAAAGGTTGTCCTCTGATCATTTATACTATGGTTTGTAACTTTGTATGATATAATATTACAGTAATTTAAACAACAGGTCTATATATTCTTAAATTTTAAATTTTGGAGGGTAATATAGTTTTTTAAATTGAAGAACTCAATGGGAAGAAGATATACATACATATACATTCATATATGTAGCAAACACAAGCAAATTTAAAAAGTGGGGTACAAAAGTTATAGCTTCAAGAAGAGCCCCCTGTTTATTTTTCATTTTTAATAATTTTCCTTTAGTTTATGTTTTTTTTTTAATTTTCCCAGGAACTAAAAGCTTTTTTATTATAAAAAGACTAAATTACCCTTCAAAAAATTAACTAAGTTGAAAGGAATTGATGAAAATACAGCATTTGTAAAAAAAAATAAAATGTCAGTATAGCAAATAATAGTTTTAGAACTATAGTATCTCAAGTGGTCTGACACACAAAATACAGTTTACTCTTATAATAATTATAACGCTGAGAATTCTCGTAAGATTTTTTTCCACAAAACTCTTGATATAATTTTATTCTTTCTCTCTATGATTGTTTTCTCTATCACATATGTTCTCTTTCATCAATTAACATAACTTCAGAAATATCCTAACCTAATTTTGATATTATGATAAAATTTTAAATGTTCTTGGTTTCTTATTTGTAATAATTATTGATATGCCAAATATAATCAACCTAGGCCCAACAAAATATAATATTTTTAATAACAAAAACATATTATATTCATATATAATATCCCATTACAAATACACTTAATTACATAATATTCGTAGTTTTACTTGTAATACGGAAAATTCAACTATCCTCATTTTCCATGTATGATGTGATGCGTTGCAATGCGACTTGCGAATGGTCTATAAATGGGATGAGTTCCACGCTTTGGTGGGCAGAGAACACACTTGGCTTCTCTCCAAGTTAAGTGGGAAAAAGAGTTCTAGCTAGTAGAGTCAAGTTAAATACACACAAAAGAACATCAACACATTACACACAAACGGTACATATATAATGGGTGCGGAAGAAAGTGGGCAGGATGATTACACACAAGATGGAACTGTAGATCTTAAGGGAAACCCTATTCGAAAATCACAGAGAGGAGGATGGACAGCTTGTTCATTTGTTGTTGGTACTCTCTTTCCCCCTCCCTAAAAACACACACACACTATATGCTACCTGCCAAACATCAAGAGCATAATGTCATGAAAACAACTTATTCCATGTACGCAGTGCCGGTATCAAAAGATTTGGGTGTCGTGAACGGATTTTTAAAATGCTCTCTTTTTTTATTGTTTATAAAAAATTTTAAATTTTAAATTTTTATAAAACAACTTATGTTAACTCAGAATTTAAAAAAATTATAAATTTTTTAACACGGACACGGACGATTTCTAGTCGTCAACTCAGAATTTATTTTTTGAGTAACCAGTATACGTAATTATCACTTGCATCTATCTATGCACATGGTAGGCGCACAATTTTAATAGTATGGTACAACCTCCATAAAGTAGTATCTGCTGCATTAATTTTTTTAAAAAAATATTATTATTTCTTGTATTTCATCAAAAGTTACAATAAGTTTTTGAATTGTACAATCAAAAATAATATAATTTATATATATTAATTAAAATCTAAATAATCAAAATTCACAGTACTCTTGCATTAACTAACCTTTTTCACTCCTTATATACTCATTTTACGACTACAACACCAAGACACCAACGAACTTGTATTTCATATCTAACTACTCACTATTTCACCCACTCCACAGTACACAATCTATTTGATTCTTAACATTTTTAAAAAAATAATACACATAATATAACTACTCACTCCTTCCATTTGACTAACTATGTCACTCCGTTCATTTGACTAAATATGACCTCCGTTCAATTTGATTTTAAAAAAATTTCAAAAAATAACACACATAATATGAAAAATATTAAAAATCAAATGGAACCAAGAGAGTAATTCATTACATTGGCCACATCCAATACTATTCTATTAAATTTGTCGCACAAACAGTTGTATTTCATAAATTTTGCAGAAAGCAATTAGCATGAAATTAAATTAATATATGATGTGGTGCAGTGTATGAGATATTTGAACGGATGGCATACTATGGAATATCATCGAATTTGATACTGTACTTAACAAAAAAGCTGCACCAAGGCACAGTTACAGCATCAAACAATGTAACTAACTGGGTTGGCACCATCTGGTTGACTCCAGTTTTAGGAGCCTATATTGCCGATGCTCATCTCGGCCGTTACTGGACTTTCGTCATCGCCTCCGCCATCTATCTCACCGTATGTTTTTTATCTCAATATTTTCCGATCCATTACATAAATTTAAATACTAGTTGCATATCATTTATATATATAAATAATATCGAATACTCAACCACTTGTTATAGTACTCCCGTTTATTACATTTTTCAATTTATAAGTAACTTAATTATAAGATAAGTCAAACTAATTCACTAATGCTTAGCAGTCTGCATGCATTAGTGTTTATCATTTTGGAGAAACTAACAAATATTTTAAAGAAATAAAATTTGAAATTAAATTAAAAAAAGATGGTGATGAAGAATGAAATAGTAGTACTGTTTGTGTAAACTTATAAAATACTTATAAATTAGAATATATATATATATATATATATATATATATATATATATATATATATATATATATATATATATATATATATATATATTTCAACTTGACTTAGAAGACAAACCAAACTGGTTCACTAAATTCTGAATCTAGCTATGATATTTTCAAAACATGTGGGGTTGAACTCGAACCTATCACAAAAGTGTGGGTATGAGAGTCTTTAAGTGACAAAGACTTGCGGGTCAACCCTTGAACTATTCAACTGTTTGTGTGAACAAGAACTATAAAAATTTGACTACATATCGAGGCATCTAGCATGACTTCTATAGTCTTCTCCCAAAGGGCCGTGCCTAGCGCAACTTGTAGTTGTATATATGTTATCACTCGTCTGGAAGATAGATTTAACCCGTGATATACATGCATGTCTTCCTACAATTTATACATATTTATGATGGATCTAGATTCACAGCAAGCATTTATTACGATGAGTTTATTAAATCCACGTTATTTGAAAACATTTTTTGGAATGAAATTACGAACCATAATGGTCTGTTTGAGAATATAGATTCCATTTAAAATTTTGAATTTGATCAAATAATATGTTTGGATAATAATAAAAATTTGGATTTGGATTTGGATTTTATTTGAATTTGAAGTCATTCAAATATTAGTACAAATATGAAAATTTAAAATAATAACTCAAATTATTTTATTTGAAATCTAAAAACGAAATCCAAGTTGGCAAACACAATCTAATATTATTCTATTATAATGTCTTGTGCAAAAGGAAAGCGTGAATTGATGCAGTATTGCAGTATTATTAGCGCTCAACGTATATTATATATAGTTTGCTGCATGTTGTCTGTTTTACAAGATTAAACTACTCGTGAATTGAACAATTATGTGAGTAATTGACAAAATAAGATTGTATGTTACTCATTATATATTCATCGGGTAACATCACTCCCTCAAATAATTGCGATATGTTTAGCAATATTACGTACATGCAGTAAGCAATGCCGGTCAAGTTTGTTTATTATGACATATACGACAAAGGTGGCACGTACAATAAGTTTACCACTTATATTTTTATTAAATACTAACTTATATTCTGTTTATATTAAACGTTTACCCAACTTCCGATATGGTGTATATATGGTTAGTAATGTCTCTTACATGTTCACGTTGTTTAGATATTAAATTTTGTTCATTAACTACTACATCGTTCTCAAAATAAGTATCGTTTTGATTATTTTACATGATTTATAGTGGAAAAAAATATTTATAAATATCATATTTCGAATTTCTTTTTATTAATAATAATTTCTATGTAATTTTATTTAGTTTTTCTTTTATACAAATGCTCACAATTAATACTATATGATATCTAAATTGTAACATATATTTTTTATTTTAAGAATATACTTGCAGTACTATAGTTTTTATTTAATATAATTATACTCACATTCAACTCAATTTCATTAACATTCAAACTATTTAATTTATTTAAAATTATAATTTATTAATTAACTTTATGAATATTAAAATTAAAAAAATAATTATTATATAATAATAACATATAAACAACATTATATAAAAAATATAGAAAGAAAATAATAATATAATAAATTATCACATTAAATTAAATATTTAAATTATATAAAATAATTAATTTATAATTTATTAATATCGTTCGTTAATAATGAAACATCGCACCAATAAAACGTTTGTGCCCTAAATTAATAACATATATATTTTTCTGTTTGTTATCAACTACGACGGTGGTTATATATCTTGCTAAAGATTTGTCACCGTTTTAATGTGTCCCATTTAAATTATTAAATGATATAAAAAATATTACAAAATTCAGACGGTAAATTTATCGATGAGTGATATAATTTCTAAATTATTTATTCTTTTCTAAAAAAGGTTTTTATATAAATCATCCGCCCCTTGAACAAGTTTAAGATTATTTGTAGTATTGACTTCTTTTCTTACACATGTATATATAATTTTATCATCTTGGTTATCTCAGGTCTAACCATAAAATCTCACGAATGTTATATTATTAAAAATTATGTCATTAATATAACAATTGACCATAATTAATTAATTATTAAGAATAATATCTAAAATAAAACATATGTCACACAAACAGTTGAATAAGTAGCATATAATTTATTAATTAAAACACATATCTAAACAAAATACAATAATATTATATTTATTTAAATATAAATACAAATAAATTATATGAAAAATATTAAATACGAAATTAATTGGATAGCTATGTTTATCGTTTCACATGCATGTACCAAGCAATTATACCTTTCTATTTCAAAGTCCTTGTCGAGTTCTGTTTTTAAGTGGTATAGACGAATCCATGAGTACTCTTGAGCAATTTAGTTTCTAAACGTTTACCCAAATTCCGATATGGTGCACATGTTCACGTTGTTTAGATATTAAATTTTGTTCATCAACTACTCTCTTGTTCTTAAAATAAGTATCGTTTTGATTATTTTACCTGATTTATAGCGGGGGGGAAATATTTATAAATATCATTTTTTGAATTTCTTTTTATTAATAATAATGTAAGTATTATAGTTTTATTCAAAAAAAGAAACTGAAAAAATAATATGTGTAATTAGACCTTTTTTAAACCTCAAATACCGTACAAAATCAAAACGAAATTTATGTTGGGACAAAGACAGTACACCCTTCATCTCACAATAAGTGTCCTCTTTGATTTGTGTGTAGTCAAATTGACTCAAATTTAACCGTAAATTAAAAATTATTTTTTTAATCTGAAAAATACATTTTAAAGTTTATTCAATAAATTTTTTAATGATATAATTTTTTATTTTATCTTAATTATATATTATGCGTAATATTCAGTCAAAAAATTGTTAA
Organism: Oenanthe sinensis; assembly: GCA_028671895.1. Lineage (NCBI taxonomy): Eukaryota > Viridiplantae > Streptophyta > Magnoliopsida > Apiales > Apiaceae > Oenanthe > Oenanthe sinensis. Next base: position 237,513 of record JAPMAC010000232.1, read on the forward strand.
TTTCACTAAAAAAAATCATAACCCGACAATTATTTTGAGACGGACGGAGTATAAAGTAATCGAAATTAAGACATAAGCGAAACAATTGTCTTGGTATTTTCGAACTCCTGCTTTCGAATGAGATGAAATAAATTTATCTTACTTTCGAGTGCGACATGTACAGGAATTTTCTGATATTTTTTGGACATGATCACGCAGGGTATGATTGTGCTGACTCTTACAGTTTCCATCCCCGGTTTGAAACCACCGAAATGTTTGGACCCTATCATATCAAATTGTGAGAAGGCCTCCACACTACAACTAGCATTGTTTTACGGTGCTTTGTATACATTGACATTAGGAACTGGTGGAACCAAGCCCAACATTTCAACCATTGGCGCAGACCAATTCGACGATTTTGATCCAAAAGAAAAGGCCCATAAGCTTTCCTTCTTCAACTGGTGGATGTTCAGCATATTTCTTGGAACTCTGTTTGCAAATACAGTTCTTGTATACATTCAAGATAATGTAGGATGGACTCTTGGTTATGGACTTCCAACTCTAGGCCTTGCTATTTCGATCATAATTTTCTTGACTGGTACGCGATTTTATCGACACAAGGTGCCTGCTGGAAGCCCGTTTACAAGAATGGTTAAGGTTATAATTGCTGCGTTAAAGAAGTGGCATGTGCCCATGCCAAGTGATCCTAAAGAATTTCATGAACTTGATTTGGAAGTGTATACGAAGAAAGGAAAGTTCAGAATTGATTCGACACCCTCACTGAGGTTAGTATTTTATCGAATTCAAAAAAAAATGGAACATGCATTACGTTTAGGCCGTGAAACCATAATCAACCAACTGCAACTTGAATTGACCTGAATCAACTAACAGATGATTACTAAATCTTCAAAAATAGAGTTTCTGGAAAACATATACTAAACAGGCCTTTTTTGTGCAGGTTCCTCAATAAGGCTTGTGTGAAAACAGGCCCAACAGATGATTGGAGACTAAGTACCGTGACACAAGTAGAGGAAACCAAGCAAATGTTGCGCATGATTCCTATTTTATTTGCTACATTTATTCCGAGCACGATGATAGCTCAGATCAACACACTCTTTGTGAAGCAAGGCACAACTCTAGACAGAAACATTGGTTCCTTCAAAATCCCTCCAGCAAGCTTAGCAGGATTCGTTACGTTGTCCATGCTCGTATGTGTCGTGCTCTACGACAGGGTTTTCGTGAAAGTTATACGAAAATGGACAAATAATCCAAGAGGTATAACTATTCTACAAAGGATGGGAATAGGTATAATTTTTCACATTGTTATCATGTTTGTTGCCTCATTTATGGAAAGGTATAGACTTAGTGTAGCCAAGGATCATGGTGTAGTGGAGAATGGTAAACAAGTTCCATTAACGATATTCATTCTTCTTCCACAATTCATCCTTATGGGGACAGCTGATGCCTTTTTGGAGGTGGCTAAGATTGAATTTTTTTATGATCAAGCTCCCGAAAGTATGAAGAGTCTTGGAACTTCTTATTCAACAACTAGTTTGGGAATTGGAAGTTTCTTTAGTAGCTTTCTTCTTACTACTGTGTCGCATATTACCAAGAAGAATGAACACAAAGGGTGGATTTTGAATAACCTCAACGCTTCTCACCTGGACTACTACTATGCATTTTTTGCAATACTCAACTTCCTGAATTTTATTTTCTTCTTAGTTGTGAGTAGGTACTACGTATACAAGGCAGAAGTTTCGGATTCAATGGAGGTGCTTGGAGAAGAACTGAGGGAATCGAGAAGATCTGATCAAGAATCTAGTAGAAGATCTAGACAAAGTTAGATAATAAGAAGGAAAGTTTAGCAAAATTTACACTTTGTTAAATGCTCATGAAATTTCTGCATGTTGATTATGAGTATATAGTGCCTTCAATTCTCTCCCCCTTCCCTTGATGCTTGCTTGTATTTGATCAAATGATATGAACTTCATACATCTGTGTGAAAGCCTTGAACTTTTTACTACATACTTGATCTCCTTCCTAACGTGACAAATTAATAAGAATTTATTTTAATTCGATTGCATTCGGCCATGAAAACGAAACTAGTCTAAAAAATGAATTCAGCTTCTTAAAAATTATGAAGAGTACAGATTGCTTCAGTTTACAGCTACATAATATATGAAAACCATAAATTACATGTAGAACATAAATGATATCTTTTAGATTCTTGTTTGTACATTTGGAAAAAATAATATCTTTACCTTCTCTTTGATAATTGGAATGTCCTTTTCAAGTAATTGTTAGCTGCTTGATCATTTCTATGGCACAAGACTCTTAATATAGTATTCGGATCCGACCTACTCCATCTTCCAGTTGTAGGTGGCACAGGCAGTTTTTGCCCTGCCCCAGCAGCACCAACTCCGCTAGTCTCAGTTGAAACAATACCAAAATCTTCCACAAGCTGTTCTGTGGACTGTCCCATCAATCCCACTACACCTTCCGCTGTGTCTGCCTCCCTATCCACCACATCTTCCGCAATCAATCCTTCACCAACTGTGGAAAAAACTTTCTTCAAGCTATCAAAATCCTCCTCAATCATAGGGTGTTCTTGCCTAGTAAACAACCGAGAACCCCCTCCAGCTAGCAAAATCATAAGGTATGCATCAAAAGATGCCTTCATTACTTCTTTTATCGCCAATGGTTGAATTCTCTCTGTTACTATTGCCCCTAGAAGTGTAAGGTTTTGCTTCAAAACTTTCACGGCTGGTTTTATACGGGCATTCTCTACGTCATGAACATATACACTCCCATAGAAAACAGAGTTTGAATCGAGGAATATTAGACGATACGCTGCAACTTCTGCGACATGTTGTGTAGCAGACTGAATAGCATTTCGTGTTTCGTCAAAGTAGGAATTGCCAAGCTGGTGACTACGATTATTGAAGCGATTATGTGGTGAGGGAACTATTTTAGGGGATAAAGTAAGTGTTTTGTCGAATGTGTGGAGCTGTGTAAGAAGGTAATGCAAGGTGTTGAGGCGAATGTACAGGCGTTGTGTTCCACGACTGGTTGAAGGCCGGGGATGGTTTTCTTCATTAGAACCAGTGTTCATAGAAGCAATGTTGATAGAATTTTCCATAGGAGCAGTGCAAGGGGTAGCTTTCCTCCACAACTTGAAGAATTTTGAGTCTCGGCTGCAGCGTGTGAGAGGAGGCAGAGTGGGAATATAGCTCTGTTTTGATCCTGTTTCGAATAGAGAAACACACGTTTAGTTAAATCTAATTACACATTGACTTGATGAAACCTTGATCCATTAATCTGTTGAAATTGACTGTTATATAATAATTATGACTTAAGTTTGATGTTATCATCAAGTCATGTGAAAAGAATACATAGAAGAAGCATTTCATACCACAAGATAAAACAAAAGTAGTGTATTCCTGGAATAATTGCTCTAAACCCTCAGCTATGTTATTAACCATTTCCTCAGGAAGAGATATTGGAATTTCAAAGAATTCATCCAGTGCTTTCTTTGAATGTTTCACTAGCTCTGCTGCAGATTGTGCATATGGCTCGTTCTTCGACTTTGGATTCCATGTCTAAAAAATTACTTATGTTAGTGACCAATTATATGTGCTCCATTCCCAACTTGGTTTACAAAAACATAAGTTTTACAAAGTCACATGTTGTGGTTTAAGTTTTACGTTCAGCAGATGTGTACTACATGTGCAATATCAATTTATCACAACTTATATTCAAAATTGAAAACTTACTTCAGTCTCTTTCACTCTTTGAATATGTTCCTTCCCATCTTTCAAGCTTTCTTGAACCCAGTGTTTTACAGACTTCATTATGATTGAATCAACTTCAAATGGTTCCATTTCTCTCACAATTGTTCTGCCTCCATCTTCACTCTCAACAGAGTCTTCCACCACCATCTGAACTAAAACCTTTTCGAGCTTCCCAGCCCTTTGCAGAACTTCAAGTGTCTCATTTGTGAGTGAGGATGAATCAGATAAGTATTGCCTCAGTAAGGTTCCGTAGCAAGTGTGTAATGTCACAGCTGCAACACCTGCTGGAATTGGGTGCCACTTCTTTAGCACATGACTATAATTTTCCTTCTCTACCATTGCTAATTCCTCTGTGGCTTGAGCTATTTGAAGAAGGGCTGCGCCAACTTCTTCTACTTCAACCACATTGACATTAACATTTCCATCATCAAGCATCTGCAGATAAGAAAAACATATCAAAGAACAATTAACTACTCTGATGTTGTCTGATGCTAGAAGTAGATGTACACTAAGCAATTTCACATGTCTGCATTAGAACATTCTATTGTCACAAAAAGGCAGGAACTTACCTTTGTGAACGCATTTCTTAATGATGACCTAATATAAAGATCAACCCTATTCCCACTCAACTCTGAAGATGTATCTTCATCTTTCTCATGTGAAGTTGAAGTATAGTTCGGGACATCTTCTTCTAGGATTCTCGTAGCTGAGAAAATCAGGGGTAAAATGCTCTCCATCAAACTTATATTTTCCCTATTAAAATTAGCATGATAATCGAGCAATCTCTTATCGCACCACTTTTTCATGGAGTTCAATGCTTGGGCTAACATCTTCACATATATAGGTTCATGATCCACTTTTTTTGCATCATTCGCTACCTCTGCCAACATAGCAAGTGAAGCTCCAAGAAGATCACCCTCCACTTTCCCGGTCTCAATATATTGCTCGAAAAGCACCCAAGTAAGACACAAGTTGTGAATGGACTTATCGATCCCCAATGTGGACCATGTTTTCTTCATAAGTTCAAGAAGCTCGTCAACCTCATCAAGCACAATTGTATTATCCTTCAAGTCAAAAATTGAGTAGAGAAGAGATGTGTATAAGTGTATATTGAGGGGATATCCATCAGCCCAGTGGCACACATCAGTAGCTGATCCATCAGGGCTCCTCCATGCTAATGCGACTACAGCATTACATAGAGCTTTCAATGGTTCGGAGTTTTTGCCAGTGTCTAATGGTCTTGTTTCACAAGATTCAATAGTTTCACGAAGACGCATTGCAAATTCATTTGTTTTTTCTACGGGGATTGAAGGGTAGAGGAGTAGCCCTGACTCAAGAAGTTTGAGTTGTCGCTTTTGCCATATATGATACTCCACTGAATTGTTGAATTCAGAAGGCTTTAGATGGCGAATCAGCTCTAGTGGAAGGATTATGGTCTCTGCTCTCCTCCCCATCTGCAAACATTTTGTATACATGCAGTAATGTCTGTCTTTAACCAGAATATTTTATGTAATATATTATGCAAGGAGGCAACTGCACCTCGCCTGAATAGAAACTTCAACATATTTAACCAAAAAGAAAAATAAAATGCTCTTGGAAACAATTAACAAAACAAAACATGGTGGCATTATTTTTTTAAGCACAACAGGATACAAAATAAAAAATGAAATGCAAGACGGCTAATTGCATACAAATCAATATTGACAAATGATCACAGATAGGGAACCGATGTCTAATATCCTGACCTTTCTCTACACATGCAAAGATATCGCTCGGAATTTAGATAGACATCGGTTTTTAGCTATTTTCTAAGCCAGTTTTTCTAGTAGTGAACCTATGTCTAGAAAAAAAAAAACTTTTTTTTGTGATTTAAAACTTATATAGAGGTGAGCACATAACATACTTGGCCAACAAGAGTCCTCAAGAGCGTTTTCCTAAGCCTATTATCACTTTGTTCTGTCACCCTCATTTGTTGCCTCATTATCTCCGCAGATGTCAAGGGCCGTCTATGTCTAGGCTGCGACAACGAATGAGAATACACCGGACTCCCAGACCCATCCCGTTCCCGGGGTGAACCCCGAGGCGAACCAGGATTGGAGCCACATGAATTAGTCCTCCTAGATGTTAGTGACCGTTTCAACATTTTCAACCCCAAGGCCCTTTTTACCCTGCTTGTCACTGCCATTCCTACCCCGGATCCCTTCGGGGACCCGGGTTTCGAGGAACTAGCATGATAATCAAGACTGTCGGAAGAAGAGGAGTAGAATGAGAGTGCATTTCGTCCTCCAAAGCCAGGTGACGAACGACATGATGTGAAGAATATTTCATATGCAGCCATGCAAAGGTCGTTTTGGTCAAGGCCATCAATGTGACTGCCAAAAGGCCATGCAAGGTGGTCAGCTGTAGAAGTCTCCGCCGTGTCATGTACCATGTTGTACAAGTAGCTAGATGAAGCAGGAACAGCTACCTGCAGCCACCTGATTTATTTAATTTTTTCTTATATAGATTATCAGTATTATACATAAATCCTAATGATCAACAATTGTTTAATTTTATGGATTATTATAACAATAATTAACAGAGAAAGAGAAGAAATGTAGAGAGAGAAAGAGTGAATGAATTATATGGACAAAGAGAGGGAGAGAGATGAGAAATCGAGAAGGAGAAGGACAAGGACGGGTGAGCATTGTTTTGCGAAGAAAATGACTGAGAATGCAAACACTACAAGAAAAGAAAAAAATGGTGAAATTCGATCCGCCTTAAATCCGACCGAAATAAGTCGACCCGTCTTTTTAAAGGTCAGGTTTTAGTTTTTTTTAAAAAAAAAAATTGTGTTGTCCCTTATTTATACTTACAATTCTTACTCTATTTTTAGTCAATCACCATACTTTCAAGTAATATTAATTTTATAATTTTCTTCAACTATATACGGCTAAATCGTAACTAATTTAATTAATTTAATCATAAAAAAATAAATATGTCAAAAAAATTGATATATAGAAATTATACAAACTAATCAAGCAATTATTTTTAGTACTCATTTACTAATATATGTATATAGGGAGTTACTCTAATCAGAACCATTTTATAATGAGAACTAAGAACTCAGCACAGAATCACCAAATTTGAATACGAATCACTAAAATTTAAACATACATATTATATTTATATACAATATTGCATCACCTCCCGCACCCACCATCGCCATAACACACCACATCAGTCCATCACACTGTTGTCACCGCACCATCAACACCACTAACACAATGTTATCACCAATTCCATCATAACACACCACACTACACTACCACCACCACATCATTTAAATAATTACTAAATTGAAATTTAAAAAGCATACAAATTAAATTATCACATCACCACAAGGATTAGTAATCATCGTCCGTAGAATCACTGAATTCAAAATCAAATTATGAAAAAATAAACTCGAATCACCAAATTTCATATGCGAATCACCAATTTTTCTGAAATATTTTTCTCAATATTTTTTAAATCTACCACTGATTCTAATGATTTTAATAGCAGATCGGCTTCATCAAAGCTTTAATACAAGTATGTTAAATGTCCAAAAAGGAAGAATGAAATGAATAGATATTGTATGTATGTATGTATGTATGTATGTATGTATGTATGTATAGCAGTAAAGAATAATGGTGATCGGATTTGTGAATATTGTTGATGTTGATTAATTGAAGGTAGTGTGATAGAAGATAAGAGAGATGGAGGTGAACGGTGGTGGAGAAAGTAGTCGGTAGTAAAGAGAAAGAATTAAAAGACAGTGTTTTAATTGAGTGGCTAAGATTCAATTTGATTTAAAAAGTTTAAGGGTTGAGATTAGATCTAAGTTCTAATTATAATAGTGGTTCTCATTTGAGCATCTGCCTATATATATATATATATATATATTCAGGAAAATACTCTTTAATATTATTGTAGAAATTAATTTTTCTTAATAATATATCATCACATTTTTTATTCCAATATGTGATACTATTGTAGATTAAGTTTTTAATTTGCAATATCATTACGTTAATAAAATATTATAATTATATTAGGGAAATTTTCTTATTGAACTATTGACTTTTCTCATTCGTACCGTTAAATATATCAAATTTTGTTAAGAGTTTCAATTCAACTATTTTTAGGGGTGCAAATGATCACAAAACTCTAGTAAAACTAATTTTGTTTGAATATGCTCAACTTGATTTGATCATTAATTAAATTCAAATCATCAATACATACATATATAGAAGACGGATACGGTTAAGTGGCGCTCCGAAATCATCCCAATGTATTTTTCGAATTTTCTCAAATTTTTAAATTAGTAAATATTAAAAATTATAAAAAAATCTAAGTTATTTTATATTCTCCAAATTATGAAAAATCTTATTTAAGTTATATTCTCCTAAACTTTCTCCTCAAGTTAAGTAAATTATTATCTATAATATAAGTTTCGAAATTTTAGAAAAGACATTATTATACATAACGTGATTAGAAATTTTAGAAAAGACAAAAAATTATTTTTATTTGAATTTTTATATCTTAAAATTAAGACTTACTTTTATATCATCAGGATCATCGAAATTATAGAATTTTTTTTATCCATATAGATTATAAGGTTATAGTTATACCGATTTTTGTAAGTTGTAATTCGAAATTTTAGAGAAATCATTATTGTTCATAAGATAAGGTTCAAAATTTTAGAAAAGACATTAGTGTTCGAAATTTTAGAGAAATTATTATTATCCAAAAGATAAGGTTCGAAATTTTAGAAAATACATTATTATACAAAGGTAATTACAGATTTTAGAAAAGGAAATTAAATTATTTTTAAAAGACAATAAAACGAATAAATAAAATTGCACGAATTTCATTAAAAATTACTACCGTAAAAAACCGTTTCAATAAAATTAAAATTTAACAAACTATTAAGCTTTTTCAAATTTAAAAAAATTGCACGAATTTCATTAAAAATTACAACTATAAAAATCCGTTTCAATAAAATTAAAAGTTAACAAACTATTAAGTTTTTTTAATTTAAAATAAATCTTTTCAATTCAAATTCGTTATATTTACAAAAGATTTGTTATTTATATATTATAATTTAAAGTTCATATTTATATTTTCAAATTTTTACGAAGACGAAAAGAAAATATAATTCTCCTAAATTTTCTCCTTAAGTCAAGTAAATTATTATCCATATGATAAGTTTCAAAATTTTAGAAAAGATATTATTATACTATTATTCCTTAGAACAATGTCAATATTTATAGAAGGGGGGTTGAATACAAATATTAAAACTTTTTACTTCTTTTAATATTTATTTTTGATGTTTGAGATTTTGAGAGAATATGTTTGAACAAATAATAACTGAAAATTAAACTGAACAAAGAGATTTAAAAATTACTGTTGGATTGGTTTTTCCATCGGTTTATATTTTTGCTCAATGTTCCTAGGTTAAAAGAAACTTAGCTGCGTTCTTACAAGGTTAGAAAAAATAAATCAACTGCTCTTACAATGTGCTCTAAAGCTTGAACAGTTGATTAAGAAATATTGTCTAACTTATCTTCTTCTTTCTTTTTCTAACAATGCTACGACACTTGTTTATATACTACAAGTGTATTTTTACAATTCCTATTCTATGATTGTTTCTATCTACCTCTCTTTTTCCTTTTTCCTTTTTAGGAAAACAGACTTGAAAGACAGCTACTGATTGAGTCTTCACATCCACTGTGACGCCCCCCCCAAATCCCCTACAGGAATCCAGGTCGTCACATTCTCTTGCGGAATATTTAATCTCCTGCTAACAATATTCATAATAAACTCCTCCAAACTACTCCACGGGTTATAGTCTTAGAACGCATACTTACTGATTCAAGAGTTATTACATCACATTCTCATCTCTCATAATCTCTGAAATAATATTACAACTTCAATTGACAAGATGATGAAAACATCATAAACTTTCTACCAACTCGCACCCTCGTTAGACACTATAAAGCTAACGTGTTGAATCGGTTGCTTTCCCTTTCCCTTTGTCACGGTCCGCCGTACTCGTACCAGCTTTGTTTGCCGCTGTTTTATAATATTTAAATAGCAAGAATGAGCCAAAAAATGCCCAGCAAGTCTATATATGCCACAACAACTCAACAAAAATATATAGTTTTTACCACTCTAAAACAACCCCTCCACATATACGATTATACTCTTTCTGAAAAGAAAATACCTCAAAAACCCTCATAATCTTTAAATACTACTAATATGAATTGAATAAATATATCTCAATAACTTCTCAAATTGATACCCTAGTTAACCGAATCACGGAGGCCTCCGTGAACGATTAAGGTATCAGGGAATAACTTCTCAAATTAATACCCTAGTTAACCGAACCACAAAGGCATCAGTTAACAATTAAGGTATTAAGGATTGGACTTCTTCGAAAACGCCACCTCAAGTAATGGATTGATCAGTCCATTGTCACTACTCGTTTACTATCGATAGAAGGATGAGCCGACGTCTCGAACACACCCTTAACCCATAATGGGGTTACTCCTCAGGTTGGGCCGGTGCGTTACTCCGGTCACTTATGTCATCTCTAGTCCAGAATATAAGGTGTCGGAATCTTCGATCACCTTCAACAATACATCTCTTAGGCGTCACGGTAAAATAACACGTGCACCTTTATTTACTTCTCAATAAAATATTACTCCAATATCATTCAGAAACAATGAATGATAAACACCTCCAATAATTTAGTTTTCCCCACAAATGAGTAAAGGAAATATTTATATGAACAACTGTTCTGATCATGGATTAAGAATAAGTTAACCCATATCAGTATTCTCAACGTACTCTATATATATAACTCCACTCTTAAATATCAATAAGATATAGTATGAAGATATTATTTAATACATCTCGTTTTATAATATCTGGATAACGAGCTCGACAATAATATATAGGCATTTCAAATTTGTATGAATAAGATCCGGTATAATCAACTAGATAGAATACTTGCAATGTATATCTTTAAAAATAGAAACCATGCTAAAACAAGGTCATAATACTCTGAACAAGAAAGTATAGGAAAGCATGCATACGTAGCAATACATATATTTTTAGTATGTAAAAACGTAGGGATATAAAACTTGCCTTGGTTATGCAAAATGAAAACCCTGCTCCTTGCACTTCTCGGATACGCTATAATCATATAAGAACTCGTTTTAGTAAACATACGCAGGTATTAAGTCAACTTAAGTTTTATTTCTATTTTTCTTTAACCCTTATTATCCGGCATTCACCTCCTCGGGTCTATCTTAACCCTTCGTAAACCATCTCGTCAATGACTTTTAACCTAATCCTTTACTCCAATCTATAGTCATGTTATTCTTCAACATCTTTCGTGTTTTAACCGACTCGAAATTATCCTTTTATCCTAGCCAAAATGGCTCGTCAAAATCGTGCCTCTGGAGTTGACTCTTCTGCAAATTACTATTACGCGACTCTCACTCTAACATTTTTAATAAATCCAAAAATTCTTAATTAAATATGAATCCACTCAAGGAGCTTCTTGAGTATTTGTAATATTTATCAAAAATATTTTGATTTGGAACCCTTGAGTTTAACTTGGTGAAATGTATTTTACAAATCGAGTCAACTACGGGGTTTTATTATTTTCACCGCTTTCACTAAACCGCTCATAACTTATTAACCGTTAACCCAAATGATGCACCGTTTTCGCGTGCACGATCTAGAGAATGTCTAGAATACAATCCATCAAAAGTTTGCCCCTGGACAGAGGACTCATTTTCACGAATTTACAGAACAGGGCAGTAGCTCCTCTAGTGAATAGTGCGTCGCACAACTTTGGTTCCAACATTTTTATAAAATCGAAAAATAAACATCTGCCCTTGAACTTTTGGAGAGGTCTTACTAACTGACCAAATTACTTAATCTCAAAATTTCATGATTTTTCGTGACTGTCAAGGGGTCTGTTTATATATGCAAAGGGAGTCATTCGAAACAGTTTGGTCCTTGTAGACACCTCCACTAAAACTAAGTTTTCTCCTAAACCGTAAATCGGAATAACATGATTCAAGTGTCAAAATGATCTATGAGTCAAGTACTATCCAACTATGGTCAGAGGTGTTAGGGGTCAGGAGCTTGACAATTCGGATTTCACAGTTTAAAGGAGTGCTCACGAAAAATGGGCATTACGACGGCTATAAACTTAACGTTTTCCGGATTCAACCAATTGAAATCCATTCTCAACCAACACTCCACCTTACTCATATCATCATAACCATATCATTAAGCTACTGATTTCACAACTTTAGATTAACATCATTTCATAACCTCAACCCACAACACTACATCTTACTAACAAAACAACTACTTAGTCATGCTAAGTCATACATCTATCTACTAACATTTTTACTCCATGCAACTCACACAAACGTAAGGGTTAGTGGTGTTCATACCTTCTTAGAGCTCAAACAACACCTATCTAGAGCTTAGAGTCCTTGGGAGAGCTTGATCTAGCCTTGATCATAAGTAAACATCAAGAACAAAACTTAGTAATTTTCGGAGTTACTATTCAGCCTCAACTTCTACAATTTATTTACCCAATCAAAACACCTCCAAAAATTATGAAATTAAATACGTACCTTCTACCTATAGTGAAGAAGACATGGTTAAAAT